>LPNX011069849.1:102812-115312 GCA_001517045.1 Pseudotsuga menziesii | reverse complement strand
ATAATTATGAATAATGATGATGATGATGAAAATGATGATGTTGAGCATGATGGCTATGATGATGATGATGATGATGATGATGATGATGACTTGAATGATGATGATAACCATGATGATGATGATCATGATCAACAATGATGATGATGACCATGATGATGTTGAGTATGATGATTATGATGATGATGATGATGATGATGATGATGATGACTATGATGATGATGATGACCACGATGATGATGGCCATGATGAACAATGATGATGATGATGATGATGACATGATGTTGAGCATGATGACAATGACCACGACAATGATGATGATGATGATGATGATGAACATTGATGATAATGATGATGATGATGACCACGATGATAATGAAGAATGATGATGATGATAATGATGACCACTATGATGATGAGGATGATGATGTTGAGCATGATGACTATGATGATCATGATGATGATCATGATGACCACGATGATAATGATGAATGATGATGACCACGATGATGATGACCATCATGATGAACAATGATGATGATGATGATGATGATGATGATGACCATGATGAGTATGATGATGATGATGACCATGATGATGATGACCATGATGATGATGATAATGATGAACAATGATGATGATGATGATGATGTTGAGCATGATGACAATGACCACGACAATGATGATGATGATGATGATGATGATGACCATGATGATGATGACCATGATAATGATGAATAATGATGATGATGATGAAGATGATGATGTTGAGCATGATGAATATGATGATGATGATGATGATGATGATGATGATGACTTGAATGATGATGATGACCATGATGATGTTGAGTATGATGACTATGATGATGACAATGATGATGATGATGATGATGATGACTATGATGATGACGATGACCACGATGATGATGACCATGATGAACAATGATGATGATGATGATGATGATGACAATGATAATGACAATGATGATGATGATGATGAACATTGATGATGATGATGATGATGATGAGCATGATGGCTATGATGATTATGATGATGATGATGACCACGATGATAATGAAGAATGATGATGATGACGATGATGACCACGGTGATGATGATGATGATGAACAATGATGATGATGATGATGATGATGATGATGATAATTACTTGAATGATGATGATGACCACGATGATGATGACCATGATGAACAATGATGATGATGATGATGACGAGGACGATGATGATGATGATGATGACGAGGACGATGATGATGATGATGATGACGAGGACGATGATGATGATGATGATGACGAGGACGATGATGATGATGATGATGACGACGACGATGATGATGCCGATGATAATGATGAACAATGATGATGATGGTGATGATGATGATGACCACGATGATGATGACCATGATGATGATGATGATAATGAACAATGATGATGATGATGTTGAGCATGATGACAATGATCATGACAATGATGATGATGATGATGATGATGAACATTGATGATGATGATGATGATGATGATGAGCATGACGACTATGATGATGATGATGATGATGATGATGACGACTATGATGATGATGATGACCACGATGATGATGATAATGATGAACAATGGTGATGATGGTGATGATGATGATGTTGAGCATGATGACAATGACCACGACAATGATGATGATGATGATGATGATGATGATGATGATGATGATGAACATTGATGATGTTGATGATGGTGATATTGAGCATGATGACTATGATGATGATGATGACCACGATGATAATGAAGAATGACGATGATGATGATGATAATGTTGAGTATGATGACTATGATGATGATGATGATGATGATGATAATGATGACCATGATGATAATGATGAATGATGATGACCACGATGATGATGACCATGATGATGTTGAGTATGATGACTATGATGATGATGATGATGATGACGATGATGATGACTATGATGATGATGATGACCACGATGATGATGACCATGATGAACAATGATGATGATGATGATGATGATGACATGATGTTGAGCATGATGACAATGACCACAACAATGATGAGGATGATGATGATGATGAACATTGATGATGATGATGATGATGATGATGATGATGAGCATGATGACTATGATGATGATGATGATGATGATGACCACGATGATGATGATGATGATGAGCATGATGACTATGATGATGATGATGATGATGATGACCACGATGATAATGAAGAATGATGATGATGATGATGATGACCACGACGATGATGATGATGATGAACAATGATGATGATGATGATGATGATGATGATGATGATGATGATAATTACTTGGATGATGATGATGACCACGATGATGATGACCATGATGAACAATGATGACGATGATGATGATGTTGAGCATGATGACTATGATGATGATGATGATGATGATGATGATGACCACGATGATAATGATGAATGATGATGACCACGATGATGATGACCATCATGATGAACAATGATGATGATGATGATGATGATGACCATGATGAGTATGATGATGATGATGACCACGATGATGATGACCATGATGATGATGATGTTGAGCATGATGACAATGACCACGACAATGATGATGATGATGATGATGACCATGATGATGATGACCATGATAATGATGAATAATGATGATGATGATGAAGATGATGATGTTGAGCATTATGAATATGATGATGATGATGATGATGATGACTATGATGATGAATATGATGATGATGATGACTTGAATGATGATGATGACCACGATGATGATGATCATGATCAACAATGATGATGATGACCATGATGATGTTGAGTATGATGACTATGATGATGATGATGATGATGATGATGATGATGATGATGATGATGATGATGATGATGATGATGATGATGATGATGATGATGATGATGATGATGATGATGATGATGATGATGATGATGATGATGATGATGATGATGATGACTATGATGATGATGATGACCACGATGATGATGACCATGATGAACAATGATGATGATGATGATGATGACATGATGTTGAGCATGAAGACAATGACCACGGCAATGATGATGATGATGATGAACATTGATGATGATGATGATGATGATGATGAACATTGATGATGATGATGATGATGATGAGCATGATGACTATGATGATTATGATGATGATGATGACCACGATGATAATGAAGAATGATGATGATGATGATGATGACCACGGTGATGATGATGATGATGAACAATGATGATGATGATGATGATGTTGAGCATGATGACTATGATGATACTGATGATGATGATGATGATGATAATGAAGAATGATGATGATGATGATGATGGCGACTACGATGATGATGACCATGATAATGATGAACAATGATGATGATGGTGATGATGATGATGATGATAATGAACAATGATGATGATGATGACCATGATGACTATGATGATGATGACCATGATGACTATGATGATGATGATGACCACGATGATAATGACCATGATGATGATGATAATGATGAACAATGATGATGATGATGTTGAGCATGATGAAAATGACCACGACAATGATGATGATGACCATGATAATGATGATAATTCAAACAATGATGATGATGATGATGTTGAGCATGATGACTATGATGATGACGACCACGATGATGATGATGATGACCTTGAGCATGATGATGATAGAGTGAGGTGGGTATTAGAGAGAGAGACTTGGTTACTAGAGACGTAAGGGGTGGTGGGTTAATATAATGGACCACATACATTAGGGCGGGGGGTAACTATTTAAAACATTTATTTATTCTACATTGTATTCGTTGGTTTAGCCGTGCACCAAACACATTTATTTCTAGTCACTAATATCACATGCGTGTTATAGATCTACAAAACGCGTGTGCGTTATGGACTGTTGAAAACACAGACATGTCTTCATCCAGAACTGTCTTTATCCGACAGTATCTTAACTTTGTCCAAACATTTTCAGAATATCATGCGATTTTTTCGAAAGAGAACGAGCACGCCATTACAATTTTTCCATTCATACACCATCTCTATCAAGTTTTGGTTATGCAGGTGCAATATTGAGGACATATTTCATGGTTGATTAGTGTGGTGTTGGGTTATGTGATGAGATTTGAAGAAGATAATAAGCAAAACTGAAGAATCTTCAATTGAAGAACACACAAAAAATAAGGTATTTTGAGCTATTCATTTTGTTTATAATTGAGCACACAAGATAAGATATCAAGCTTCAAGACCATTTGATGGTGATGTTGTTTATACACTATTTTACAAAAGAATCAATTTGAGGAACAATTTATGAGTCAACTTTCATTTGCTTACTAGTGAAAAGAACCAAAGCTAAACTTTCTAATTCATCATTTTTTTGATGAGAAATATGAACTATTGAGAAGGAAGATTGAAGCATCTTGAAGGATCTATAGTTATAAAGCACTAAAACTTGTAATTGAAGAGTAGCAAAAACACAATTTATTGAATTGATCATTGTGGTGATGGGGAATGTACGTAACCGAGCAATAAAATCATCAAGGAAGAAGAGACCTCAAGAATTCATTGAAGAAGAGAAAGAAAAGAAAAAAGTAGATATGATGAATCGGAGGCTTTCTTTGGAAACTAATCCAAATCCAATTATAGAGGATACCATGGTTCATCCTATTAATCCACAACAAGAAGAAAGAAAGCATTCACTAGAGGGGCCTTCAAGTTCCACAAGAGTTGTTGAACAAGCAAAACGTAGGTGCTCATTAGGGGATGTTTCAATTCCCACTTCAAGTCAAATCGATAACTTACAATCTCAAGATCAAGCTCATGAAGAAACACAAAATTTGTTCCCCTCTTGTCATTATACAAGTGAGCAAGTCAGAGAGGCATTGGACATGGAGCCTACTGTTGAAAAAGAAAATATTGGACTTCCACCATCCAACTACCAGGAAGAGAATGAAGGACAACAAGCTACAACTGAAACACCAGTTCATGTTGGTGATGCGCTACATGGTACACTTTCATCCTCCTATCCTCAATTAGCAACCACACCGCATCGAAGAACTCCGAAGCATATTCAAGTTGATGAAAGTCTCCTCAATTCCATTGAAGGTATGCTATCTAAACGTAGTATTGCTTATCAAACTCAACAGATACTTGATAAATATTTTGATTCTAAATCTGATGGAGATAAATGTAGATTATTTTTATCATTGTTGAAATCTAGGAGCATGAATATTGTTAGGAAAAAGTTAGGGATAAAGATGGTAAAGAATTCTGGACCAAGTTCTCATAGTAGACGCCTTTGGTAAAATTGGTAAGAAGACACGCTCAAAGGACCGCAATGCGGCTCGTCATGTGTTGTCACAAGCAATTGTAAATAAGAACACCAAGATCCTTCGTTTTCTCAAGCCTACATGCAAAATAGTTAATTTGAATGTAAAAACCCTCCGTAGGTATTCTATTAGAAGAGAACATCTTGACACAACCGACCAGATAGATTTTTGGGCCTTTATTGGTCGGTTGCCATGTCGTGACATGAAGCTTGTTGATGCAGTAAAGGGACTAGTGCATAGTTTTTGGCATGATCACACAAGGCCTACTTCAAAACGGAAGGATGTACTAAAACTGAGAATGGGTTCAAAGGATCGTGAACCGCATATTAAACATCTTCTTGATATAACACAGACAGAACTATACGAGAGATTCAGGAATGAACATAAAGAATTAAACTTGGGGCAGAGATCTTTTGAGAAATGTAAGCCTTAGTATGTTAGTATAAATACTCTTCGTAACACTTGTTGTTGTAGATAACATGTAGAATATGAATATTACTATGAAACATTTTCGTACATTCGTCGTGTGTTGCATACTAACGATGTGCAGGAATTACTCCCTGACAATACCACCGACTTCATCAAGAGAATTCATTCATAGCATCATGTGCAATAGGCCTGAGGGGAAAACATACTATGCAAAATCTTGTTTGGATGGAACATGCTCCAACTGCGCTGGAATGAGATTATTGAGCCAATGTATGCACGAGAGTGGAGACAGTGAATTTGTCAATATGGTAATAGACATGAAAAGTTTCAAATATATTAGCTATGAAATAGTTCCAGGGAAAGAAAGCAAAAATATACAATTGGTGACATTTCAGGTTTGCATAAATATCAATAAATTTATGTTTGAACAGTTACATTTCAATCGTTACTTGCCCAAAAAAACTAATGTTGAGACCATTTCCTGTCACCAGGTAAAAGTTAGTGACTTCGTCAAGGAATTTATTGAAAAGACACATCAATATGTTCAGCATGTCCACTTGGCCCGATGGCAGGATGATAAGTTTAGAATATACAGAGATACATTTCCCCATGGTACTATACTTACAGTTGTTGATTTTGCCGAGAACTACACTCTGCAACCTCAAAATGAGATCCAAAGTCAGTATTATCACTTTGAGCAGGTTTCCTTGATGGTCCATATCACATATAGGCATGGCCCAAATAGCACTGAAGAGCAAAGAGAAATTCTGAAGGAATATCACTTCTACGTAAGTGATGATAGGTGCCATGACTTCCACTATGTATGTCATTGCTTCATCATGTTCTATGATCACTTGAAGGCAAGGAACATACAGATGGATCAACATTGGATTTGGTCTGATGGATGTGCTGGTCAGTTCAAAAATGCACGCATATTTCAATGGTTGTGTTCATTGCATAAAAACCACAAAATGCCACATATGTGGAACTATTTTGAGACTGGGCATGGTAAAGGAGAGCATGATGGAGCCGGAGCATATGTCAAAATAACGCTATGAAGAGAGGAATTGAAACTATCTACAGAATCTACTATTCGAAATGTGCAATCTATAGTTCATTGGTGCACGTCAGTAATGGGAGAGGAATCAGCTATGCGAGTAGAATCCACAAGAAAGAGACACGTGGAGAGATTTTTTTGGGAGGTGGTAGACATAGATCGTTCACATGCATGGGAATGCAAGACCATGCCTGGTACTCATGGATTTCATTTGGTTCGAAGCTCGGATAACCCAGTATTTGAAATTTGGACTAGAAAACTCGCTTGTTTTTACCTGCCTTGCTGTGATGGTGACTGGGATGGGTGTGAATCCTTGGATTGGGTTGATGGATGGGATCGCATATCACTTCCACTTGATCAGCGTGAAATTGTTGAGTTAAATCCTTTGGAAGAAGACCAATCATCTATTTCTACAGATTTTGATCATGTCTCAGACCTTGTACAACCTGGTATGATGCATTTCATTAACATGTTTTGGGTTATTTACGTAATCTTAAAATGCACATTAATGGCCTTGTATCACACGAAAATTATTTTGATCATATACCTACAATCATATTATGCAGGGCACATATACGCACTGGTTGCCTCAAAAGATAGTGAATGGGTTGATGATTACTGGTTGGCACATTGTATAAAGGGAAATCAAACCCTCAATATGTCCATGACTAACGATGAAAACAACCACTTCCCAATCGGTTCTATGGTTTTTAAAGGTGAATACTTGACACGGGACAATAATGCAAGAAAGAGGGAAGGATATGTTTACAGGGATTACAAACCAGGTGCGAGTGTGTACCACTTTACCAACTTGATCATTGGTACAAACATCCAGGTATGAACAATGCCTAGCCGAAATTCATTGAAGGTATGCTACTTCTTACCAGATACAGAGCACGAGAGACTAATGGAGACCATCCTTATAAGAGATGATGCATAGGGCTTGGTTGTATGATAGTAGGTGGGATCTAGCATGATGAGGTATGTTACATACTCTTAATACTATACTATTTGTAATTGAATATTGATATATGCTCAATTTTCTCATGTACATGTTTTTTATGAATATGTCAATTTTTTGTTCTTGATATGCCAAATTTTCGTTTAATAAAACCTAAGATTATGAATGATCATGTCAATATCAATAACAAGTACAATGAAAATGTCCAAATTGTGAATGTGAATAAGTAGATTATAAATGTGCATTGTAAATGTGCATAAGTAGATTATGTAAATGTCCAAATTGTGAATGTGCATAAGTAAATGTCCAAATTGTGAATGTGCATAAGTAGATTATGTAAATGTCCAAATTGTGAATGTGCATAAGTAAATGTCCAAATTGTGAGTGTGCATTGTAAATGTGCATAAGTAGATTGTGTAAATGTCCAAATTGTGAATGTGCATGCATGAATCTTGCACAAATGCTTGCTTGCATTATGTGAATGTTTGTTTGTGCTAGTTATGTATATATCGTAAAAAATGTTTCATTGCAATGAATACATTAACCACTAAAATGATTGAATCATTAGTATGTCTTGATTTTGAGATCATTAGTTTGTAGTAAGAGTGCTAGTTTTGTGTAGTAAACCCTAGTTTGTAGGCTATGCAGTATTTTGTAGGAGCCCTAGCTTGTATGCAAACCCTATATTGTATGTAAACCCTAGCTTGTAGTAAGAGTGCTAGTTTCGTATAAGAAACCCTAGTTTGTAGGCTATGCACTAGTTTGTAGAAGCCCTAGCTTATATATAAACCCTAGCTTGTAGTAAACCCTGGCTTCTATGAAAACCATAGATTGTAGTAAGAGTCCTAGTTTCGTGTAGTAAACCCTAGTTTGTAGGCTATGTACTAGTTTGTAGAAGCCCTAGCTTGTATGTAAACCCTAGCTTGTATGGAAAACCCTAGATTGTAGTAAGAGTGCTAGTTTCGTATAGTAAACCCTAGTTTGTAAGCTATGCACTAGTTTGTAGTGTTTCTATGATTTAGAGTAGAAACTAGGGTTTAACCTACAGACTAGGCTTTCCACAATCTCGGGCTTAAACTATAAACACGATTTTATACTACAAACTAGGGTTTATACTAGCTCGTATGCAATTCTTAGCTTGTAGTAAAAGTGTCCCTGAACCACATTTTCATGCGACTTGCATCTCAGTGTAACTCAGCAACCGGAGGTCGGATTGATGAACCCTCGAATCCGTTAGTCTCCTGGCATGCCATTACCCCTAGGTGGCCCTCTCCCTTGTGTCCTCGTGGCCCAATGACTCCGTTGTACAGTCATTTCCTAAACTAGTTTTTTGCCCAGTGCACCTCAATGCAAATATGGAGTTGGTGGGTCAACTATGCAAAATCCTAGACTAAGACAGTGTTGGTGGTGGTGTACCCATGTTGGCATTTCCCATACGCACTTGCAAGAGCTGACGGCATGCACTTTCGTCGCTCCGTTTGGTTTTTTGCTCCTGGACGAAGATTGACCAATTGTCCTTGAACGACATTTTAATGCGACCTGCAACTTGACATAACTTGAAAACCGGAGGTCGGATCGACGAACCGTCAAATACATTGGTCTCCTGGCATGCGATTACCGCTAGGTGACCCTCTCCCTCATGTCCTCGTGGCCCAATGACGCCGTTGTACAGTCATTTCCTAAACTAGTTTTTGTCCCAGTGCACTTCAATGCAAATCTGGCATTGGTGGGTCAACTCTGCAAAAACCTAGACCGAGCAAGTGTTGGTGGTATAACCATGTCGAAATTTCCCATACACATTTGCAGGAGCTGATGGCACACACTTTCTTTGCTCCGTTTGGTTTTTTGCTCTCGGACCAAGATTGACCAATTGTCCTTGAACGACATTTTCATGCGACCTGCAACTTGACATAACTTGGAAACCGGAGGTCGGATCGACGAACCATCGAATCCGTTGGTCTCCTGGAATGCCATTACCCCTAGGCACCCTTCTCCCTCATGCCCTCATGGCCCAATGACTCCGTTGTATAGTCATTTCCTAAACTAGTTTTTTGCTCAGTGCACCTCAATGCAAATCTGGCATTGGTGAGTCAACTCTGCAAAACCATAGACCGAGCTAGTGTTGGTGGTTTACCCACGTTGGCATTGCCCATACACACTTGCAGGAGCCGATGGCATGCACTTTCATCGCTCTGTTTGGTTTTTTGCTACCGGACCAAGATTGACCAATTGTCCTTGAACGTCATTTTCATGCGACCTGCAACTTGACATAACTCGGAAACCGGAGGTCGGATCGAAAAACCGTCGAATCCATTGGTCTCCTAGCATGCCATTACCCCTAGGTGGCCCTCTCCCTTGTGTCCTCGTAACCCAATGACGTCGTTGTATAGTCATTTCCTAAACTAGTTTTTTGCCAAGTGCACTTCAATGCAAATCTGGCATTGGTGGGTCAACTCTGCAAAACCCTATACCGAGCAAGTGTTGGTGGTCTACCCACATCGACATTGCCCATACACACTTGCAAGAACCGATGGCATGCACTTTCATCACTCCATTTGGTTTTTTGCTCCTGGACGAAGATTGACCAATTGTCCTTGAATGACAATTTCATACGACCTGCAACTTGACACAACTCGGCAACCGGAGGTCGGATCGATGAACCGTCGAATCCGTTGGTCTCCTGGCATGTCATTACCCCTAGGTGGCCCTCTCCCTCGTGTCCTCATGGCCCAATGACTCCGTTGTACAGTCATTTCCTAAACTATTTTTTTGCCCAGTGCACCTCAATGCAAATCTGGCATTGGTGGGTCAACTCTGCAAAACCATAGACCGAGCCAGTTTTGGTGGTCTATCCACATCGGCATTTCCCATACACACTATCAGGAGCCGATGACACACACTTTCGTCGCTTCATTTGGTTTTTTGCTCCCAGACCAAGATTGACCAATTGTCCTTGAACGACATTTTCATGCGACCTGCAACTTGACATAACTCGGCAACCGGACGTCGGATCGATGAACCGTTGAATCCATTGGTCTCCTGGAATGCCATTACCCCTAGGTGGCCCTTTCCCTCATGTCCTCGTGGCCCAATGATGCCATTGTACAGTCATTTCCTAAACTAGTTTTTTTCCGAGTGCACTTCAATGCAAATCTGGCATTGGTGGGTCAACTCTGCAAAACCCTAGACCGAGAAAGTGTTGGTGGTCTACCCATGTCGGAATTTCCCATACAAACTTACAGGAGACGACAACATGCACTTTCGTCGCTCCGTTTGGTTTTTTGCTCCTGGACCAAGATTGACCAATTGCCCTTGAATGACATTTTCATGCGACCTGCAACTCGACATAACTTGGAAACCGGAGGTTAGATAGATGAATCGTCGAATCCGTTGGTCTCCTGGCATGCCATTACCCCTAGGTGTCCCTCTCCCTCATGTCCTCGTGGCCCAATGACTCCGTTGTACAGTCATTTCCTAAACTAGTTGTTTTCCCAGTGCACCTCAATGCAAATCTGGCATTGGTGGGTCAACTATGCAAAACCCTAGACCGAGCCAGTGTTGGTGGTCTACCTAGGTTGGAATTTCCCATACACACTTGCAAGAGCTGACGGCACGCATTTTCGTTCAAGGACAATTGGTCAATCTTGGTCTGGGAGCAAAAAACCAAACGGAGCGACGCGACCTGCAACTTGACATAACTCGACAATCGGAGGTCGGATCGATGAACCGTCGAATCCATTGGTCTCCTGGCATGCCATTACCCCTAGGTGGCCCTCTCCCTCGTGTCCTCGTGGCCCAATGACGTCATTGTACAGTCATTTTCTAAACTAGTTTTTTGCCCAGTGCACTTCAATGCAAATCTAGCATTGGTGGGTCAACTCTGCAAAACCCTAGATTGAGCAAGTGTTGGTGGTCTACCCACATCGGCATTTCCCATACAAACTTTTAGGAGCCAATGGCACGCACTTTCATTGCTCCGTTTGGTTTTTTTCTCCCGGACCAAGATTGACCAATTGTCCTTGAACGACATTTTCATGCGACCTGCAACTTGACATAACTCGGCAACCGGAGGTCGGATTGATGAACTGTCAAATCCATTGGTCTCCTGGCATGCCATTACCCCTAGGTGGCCCTCTCCCTTGTGTCCTTGTGTCCCAATGACGCCATTGTACAGTCATTTCCTGAACTAGTTTTTTTTCAAGTGCACTTCAATGCAAATCTGGCATTGGTGGGTCAACTTTGCCTAGTGCACTTCCTATAATCTGTAATGTGGACCCAGCTCATTCCTAGACCTGGGATGTTTTTCACTGATAGCTAAAAAATATGTATCTCAAGTTACCATCAAACCTAGCGGATTATCATTTCCCAACTCAAGGGTGGTCTTCAAACGAAAAACTAGAAACCTTCGGAGAATCTACAGTTTGGTGGAGCATTGTTATTGCCATTCAGCCACCCATGGCTAACAATTTACCTTGTGAAAGTTATTTTCTTAACTATTGTAATGTTCCAAAGAATTTGAGATTTGATATGTGATTTATAGTTGTTTATATGTTAAATTTATGTCCATTGTCCTTTCTAGTAATGTTTTATGTTGGACTTTCCTATATATGCACATCTATAATTTGTTCTCACGAACTTATGTTGGAAATATCGATCCTT
>LPNX011069849.1:67978-84365 GCA_001517045.1 Pseudotsuga menziesii | reverse complement strand
TTTGTTGGGCCAGAGCTTGATATCTCGTTTGTTGATTTCATCAAAAGGCTTTACCATGAAGGAAAGATACAGGAAGCAGCAACTATATTAAGGGAATTGAAATTAAAGAATCCAGCTTCTGGTATTTCAAGTTGTACTGTGCAACTTGATAGGTAATTCAATGATGATGACATTGATACAACTTCCACGCTGACAGCTAATACAGATGAAGAAATTCCGAAGGAGGTTTTGGCCACTCATGTCAGTTCACAAGATATGGAATCTATCATTAGGCTTTGTAAGGAAGGTAGAATGTAAGATGCATTGATGTTTTATGATGAAATGATTAAAAAGGGGCTAGTGCCAAACTTGCAGAGATGTTTTCAACTAACTCCCCACTTTCAATGCCTGAATAATTGGTTTCGGTAAAAGTAAGCCTTTTCCTAGTGTTTCAGGAAGAGTGTTCAAAATTCTCAGGATTAAATTTACTAAGATAAATGCACAAGGCATCAAAGTAAGACCATACAGTGATGCTAAATGGATCTTTATATTAGAGAACATTAGATAACATTTTCCTACTTATTTATGGCCCCATCTTGCATAGTAGAATTCTTTACTAAGATAAATGCACAAGGCAGCAAAGTAAGACCATACAGTGATGCTAAATGGATCTTTATATTGTGGGACTTTGTCTTTAATATTTCTATAAATCCTATTATTTTTCTGCTCCCTAAATAAAATACATGTATGTCTAGGCATTTTGTTTGGCATTCACATTTTACAAAACTATGTAAAACATGTTTTTGCTGAAGTTTTAGGACTACAAATTTGACTCCTGCTTTCATAGCATACCTGGTTATGATATGGATTATCATTGCATATCGGAATTTCCGCTCCCTAAATAAAAAACATCTACGTCTAGGCATTTTGTTTGGCATTCACATTTTACAAAACTATGCAAAACATGTTTCTGCTGAAGTTTTAGGACTGCAAATTTGACTCCTGCTTTCATACCATACCTGGTTATGATATGGATTATCATTGCATATCTGAATTTCTACACATTTCCATTTGCAGAGATGGGTTTTACACTAAATAAGTAACAGATAGCATCTTCTCTTTTCCCCGCTCATGGCACAACCCTAATGTTTTCCCACAGTAACTGGACTTTTGATTTATTGACAGTTCATATCTACTGATGGGTCATGATCCAAATTTGGGCCAGGAAAGTGTTTGTCATAGAGAGGTGGCTCACTTGTCAATTCTAATACTAGAGATGGTTCATTACAAAGTCAAAAGTCTTATTCAAGATAGTCCTAGCAAGGGAAGTGCTAGATCTCTAGGCCTCATTAGGTCATCCTTGCCTCAGCTCAAGTATGGATTTCAGAAAGGATGAAATGTTTAATTGCTTTGTACTTCATCATGGATGAAGTACGGTATATGGTTCTATAGGCTTGCCATGTTAATCTATGCTCGTTCTTTGATGAGGCAATTGAATTTCCTAGGAACAATTTATCTTTTCCTCCAACAGTCGCCTTGCTTCCTCAGATTGACTTCACATTTTAAATGAATGTGCCTTGATCAGTACTTTGTTGACTGGTATTTGAGATTTATTATTTAAATATCTAGTTTAGCCATATAATTATCTATATTATAGTTTTTCAATGGTTGAAAGAAGGATGTATAATTCAGAAAATCATATGATAATTAGTATCATGTTCAGCTATTCTGCAACAATAGATGATAAAATTTTGACAAATTGGCATATGCATGTGCAACTAGATAAAATATGCGTCCATCATTGAATTATGCACTTATAGAATGAATCATGAAAATAGAATCAGAGAAGTGCCTCACCGCTACTCGCTGCTGATTTAGACCTCCATTTGCACTGACCAAAATATATCCTGTGCTGTTTTCCGGAGATGGAGGTTCTATAAAAAAAACATGTAATAAATAACTAGAATGTCAAAGTTATGAGCCACATTAAGTTTAAAAATAAAATAAAAAAAAGAAAAAATTCAAAGAATAATATGAACAAAATACTGAACATAGTTCTAGAAAGCCCCTCTGCTGACTGAGGAGCATATCCAAGTAGTAGAAATTTTTATCATAAGGCAATCAAAACTGACAATATACAACAAGGCTTCAGATGCCAGAAATTCAAATTCAATAAACCAGAACTGAGAATCAAGAGGATACAATGTTACCTCAAAAGTTTATGTTGTGTTCATCTGCACAAAGCTTCCATGCAGACACCTGCAAAAAGGGTTCTTCCCATAACTCTTTTGGCTCAGGCTTGGACTTTCCCTAAAGCTAACAAAATTTTAGATTCCAAGTTAACTTGAACCCTACTTGTCTCTAATATATGTATACACATGTTTGAATACAAATGTAATACAATTTAAGCTGACCTCTGCAAGGGCATGAGCTGCTAAAGCTAAAAGTCTGTCGTACATGACTCTTAGAGGTCTTTTCCCTTTTGCAAACTTGCTCCATCCCTCCTGTAAATTAAAATGAAAAAAAAAGAAATTACGGCAGCCTTAAATATCCCAGTTGACAGTCCTACATCTAGAAACAATGAACAATACAGTTTTCCTCCATGCAAAAATAAATTAAGCTGCAACGGAGATGAAACAAGTCTGATAAATCATACTAGGTATTCTGTAGACCATCTACAACCCTAGCAATGAGCACAAGTATCAGAAGTCAATATCATAATAGTTCATTTAGTTGTATAGTATGCCATCTAATCGACCCAGGATTACAAATCTTCACGATACCCATATAATCAGTTATTTGACCAGATATTTAAGTTTCGAAATTGTATCTCTTACAACTGAAAACGCAGCCTCTCAAACTGAAATATACAGCAAGTTAATACATCCTTAAATTAAGTATCCAACCTTTATTGATTTAAATATTTTATTTAGACAGAGTTGCAACTGACAGGAATTCTCTGCTGAACATATCTACATCAATCACAAATAATAATAATTCTCCACATAAACCACCTGTATTGCACAGTAGCATTAATCGAACGATTCCAACCTTTACAGAATTTAAAATTTGGCAATTCTTGATTCTTAAAAATTGAAAGAGAATTTTCTAAGACTTAAAGAAAGATTACATTAATGTGTCCCGGTAACCAAAAGTAGCTGAAGGGTCTGTAATAGTGCACCATAACATTCAACCCTTGTGCCTCATCTGAGAAACTAAAACTGAGAACTAATCAATGAGAAAAACAAATATTTTGCATCTGTAGTTGGTTTTTCATGCAGTTGATAACCATCAGCGAGTCACCAAACACTTGTAGATGATGACATCCCTTATCTAGTGCAATCTTTATCAGTTGATTTAGTGCCATGAACTCTCCATAATTGTTTTGTACCTTGTTCCAGATTTGGTTTGAACTGTATGTAATGAATTTGTGATAATTATTTTGGTTATAAGCTGAAGGTGTTCTTTCTTATTATTTGTTGTATTGGATTTATGCAACTTGCACACATCTCTCCTTTTTACAAATGCAGTTTTAGCAGAGGTGATCATAAGCACTGAAGTTGCTTTAGTGCTCTATAAAAATGCTGATAGCTTGTTTTAGTTTGTCACATGAAGCCATATTTGATAAATTGAAGAGGGCCATGTAAAATCTTTATGTGCCAACGCATAAGTATGTCATGGAAAAAAATGAAGGTTTGGTAGCAATGGATTTGGATAAATCAATCACTTGTGTTTTATTATGATGTTATATTTATAATTATAACTATCATACATTTTCTATCAATGTAAAAATAATTGCTTAAAGTATAATAGCAAGTTTTCCTTTCTAGACTTTGTTTGAAAGTTACTCTTTTGCATGCAGCTGTTGGATCTAAAAAGGATTGGAAGCCAAAATTATCTGCCCGTTTCTGGGGTGATTGGTACACCCACTAGTGGTATCAGAGCTTCTGAAGCTAGCATATCATCTCCACAATCTTCTGGCTTTGCGAATTTGGAAGATCAAACTACCAAGTTGCAGGAGAAGCTTGAAGATTTATATGTCAGAGATGATCAACATGTAATCATACCCAATCACCTTCAAGTTCCTGAAGCTGATCGTACAGGGATCGGTTTCGGAAGATTTGGTATAGGCTTTGCTACAAATGTTAGTTCAAGCTTTGCTACAAATGTCAGTTCAAGCTTTGCTAATGATGAATGTGATGAAAACTACACACCTCTGCCAGATGCATCCCGGGAAGCTGAGGAATCAAATGAAGAACATCCTGCAAGGTTTGTGTTTCTTAATCAGATTTTTCAACTGGGTTTGGCGTTAGATATGACGTTCTGAGCACAGACATTATCTAGTATTTACAATCTCTTTGGAGACCCCTGATGGTTATCATGGGTTTTTTTGCAGACAATCAAACACGGCACAATTTGTTCGAAGTGAGGGTTATTCGCTTGATCCAAGAGAGTATTATTCACACTCCAGTGAGGATTATTCACATCAACCACAAACATTGACAAATACAACAGAGAACATTTCTAGTAGTACTGTTGTCACTCCAACTGTAGGTTCACTGTCTAAATCATTTAAACAAGAAGCAGTTGCTGCACCTGGTTCTCATTTTTCTCTTCTTCAAGCTGCTATGAATTATACACATATGGGGTCACAATTTATGCAGAATAACCCTTATGAAACAACAGAGTCACATCATCAAGATGTGTCTCACTTACCAAGCTTTGCGGTATGTTGTGAGTATTTGCTCCATTTGTAAATAGGTGTCCTCATCTGCATTGTTCTCCTTGCAATACAGTTAGAAATGGGTACTTATTTCACTATTTATCCCATTTTTCATGCTTCTTTTAATCTTTTCTCAGATAATGCTTACAATTAGTGAATTGGGTACTGCTTTTGCAACTTTTTCGTGTCGAGTCTCTGCAGAAGATGCTTTTGTTTTGCGCTGATTCCACACTATTACCACCCAAACCCTTACAGTGATAAAAGTCCTAAAGTACAAGTAAGACCCTAGGGGCAATAAAGAAGGGCTTCCCATTGTCACCATGGTAGCTACATCACACGCTTTTGGTTGGCTCTCCTTTGGCACAAGGGGGTATCCTTAAGAAACCATAATCCAATCAAATGATTGTCAGATGGAATGGAGGAGGAAAGCTTAAGAAAACAATTCTGAATTCTAATCTGCAGTTTTATTAGTTTCATATTTGTTAACAGCAAAAGAAAAAGATTGATTTTATAATTTTTAATGGTGGTTGAGAGTAATATTAATGCCTAAAGTATTTACTGGGAATATGGAGTCTATAAGCCAATGATTTAATGAGCTTTTTCTTCAATAAATAGGGAATACTAGGGCTGGAATAAGCAAGCTACAACACGCTATTCTTGCTATCCAAAGCTACAGAAAATTGATTTCATGAAACCTAATGAAAGAGGATCATCTAGCATGCATAAGCATATGTTCAAAACTGAAGGATTTAATTCCCAACAAGTTCTAATTAAGAAATATGACATTCATTAACACTTTTAGCAGTACATATAAATAACTCTTGGGGGGGGGGGGTCGGGGGGGTCAGCCACAAACAAAGTATTTTAGACAAAAAACAAAGTTACTCAGATTAAGCTCTCATAACACATTCTTACAAGCTTTCCCCACACAGCAGCATGCATCTTCTCAATGAAATCCCTCAATTGAAGACAATCAAAATGACCAAAAAGTTCTTCTAGTCTAAACAATCTCCTATACTATTAATGATGCTGTAGTTAGTGTCTGATTTTTGCCAAAGTGTAGCTTGTTGTCCATACACGTTGGCCATCAGGATATCCAAATCATCTGATCACTTCAGATTGTGAAATATTTACTTGGTACTATTAGAACCTTTCAGTGATATTCATACAAAAAAAACCCTTGGTTCATACTTTTGATTTCACACAGATTCAAAACCTACAAACGTGAACTGATAGTACAATACTTTGTGAATGTTGCTATTGGAATAAATGGTTTTCCACCACAAGAAAAAAAGTAATGATGCATTGTGCGCATTCATAAGCATGCAAAAATATCCATCCCCTGAGGCATCTTTTAGCAGTAACAATGTTAAGAATCAAGATCACAAAAAACCATGGAATCCAAGCAAGGCACTGGTCTTACTGGTCTAGGGTTGTAAAATAATTTTAGTTCTATCTCATTTAAACTTGTGACAAGGATGTTTTCCTTTGGGTTTATGATAATTTTGAAATATGAGACTCAAAATTGCTTGTGAAGATACCTAATGTGTGATTCAGGTATCAAATCTAGTTTTGAAAGCGCCTTAGGTGCTACTCTGCCATCCCAAAGTATCATAAAGACTAAGTGAAAGATACATGAAGAAAAAGTTTCAAATAATTATAGCAAAGAAACCCCTTTCAAAATTAATCAGCCATGTGCAAGCTGGGTTTGATAGTGTTTTTCAATAGGAAAAATAACAAGTATGACAACTAAAAGAGAGGGAAATCATGAGGGCTTTTCCAAACAAATACTGGGAAAAATAATCGGCATATCCTCTGCTTAGAATCCTGTAGTATGAACAACAACAATTATTGGTAAGAAATACAATTTGTATAGTGATGCACATGCTGTAGAAACTTAGATCTAGAAAATTGCAAAAGCTGACCACCAGAAGATAAGGTTTGGATTCATGTTTTGGAAAGCACCGATCAACAGTTGGAAGGGTCTTTTGTTTAAAAGTGACAGAGCATCCATCTTTGGAGGAGTATTATACACATATTTATTCCATCCGACTCGCTTTGTGGTTAGGACCCCAACCAAGCAAACCCCTTCCCATTTCACCACAACGAGTTTTGATTTTAAGAATGGGTCCATAAATACAACGAGGGCTAATGCCCCCTACCAGAATGAACAGAATAGCCCAGTCCTTGTGGAAGGAGTATTTACATAGTATAACTACTAACACAATATAATAAGTGTAGAGTTTAAATGGATTTACATTGTACATTTACATTTACACAGTATTTACAGGGTTTAAATGGATTTAACATTTACACAGTATGATTGCAGTGTAATAAAAATCCCCTTACCCTGAATTCCAGATGATTCGAGATGTGCACAATAAGCCTGTCCAGATCGAGCTTGGCATTTTCTTCTGTAGCTGTCTTAATCATACGGTCGGACTCCATTGGAACTTTGTAAGAGGAGGGTGGATTCCACTGAAGCTGAGAAGAAAAAGTGACACCACCTGCAACATCAGGATTGTGAAGAAAGGGGGAATTTACAAGGTATAATTAAGGAAGCGACTTCTTTACAAAGCATGAGAAAAAAATTACCGCAGAAGATTTTTTTTTTTGCATTGTGGGGGAGAAAAGAATCCCTATTGTAGCCAATGGGAATCAAACCATGGACTTGCTGGTGGTGGTGACGAGCATTATTTTACACATAGAGCATCATCTTAACAAATCAAAATCCCCAAAAACCCTTGTCGAGAAAATAATGGGAACTGCAAAATAGGAGATTGTGAGGGTTCTGGGATTGTAAAGATTCAAACTTACCTAGTTATTGATGCTGAAGATTTTGTGTCACTCCACCAAATCCCTCCACCTCAGCAATATATCTAAACTACTTGCCGTGAGGAACTAGCCCGTTATGCATATGCTAGTTATTCGAGGTAGTAGGGATAGGTTCTAAACTACTTGCCACGAGGAACTAGCCGTTATGCATATGCTAGTTACTCGAGGCAGTAGGGATAGGTTCAAAGCATGTAGTTGCTAACACATGCTTATCGGTTCCAGACAAGTAAGAAGGTAAGTAAAAAAGGTTATATCGTAATTTCATTTCGTGCAAGGTGCCTCTTTTGTAGTTACTATGTTTTTTAAGCTATGCTCAAATGAGTATATATACGTATATAACAATTTGGAGTAACTCATAATGGGATGGTACTTTTATAGGTTAGTTTAGATTTGGTTAGGTTAGATCAGTTCTGCTCTGTTGGGCTTGGTGGTCCTTTAGTTCTAGGCTTCTATTGACTCGCTCTAGCCCTTGGTGTAGGTTAGTTCTAGTGTTATGAGTGTTGTTGGACTTGTGGTATAGTTCTAGGTTTTTTATTCTCTGAAATGCAAATTCATAAACATATCTATAATTCATCGTAATCGCAATTAGATTTCATCTTTAAGAGACATAAATATTTAGATTGAGAAGCTTAAAGACAAAAAATCACAGAATTACGCAACATTTTTAACTATAAGCATTCCAACAGCCTTGAAAAATCAAATTTATTTGTAACCTAAAAACTAAAACCCAAATTAAAAACAAAAACTCAAACTCACGCCTGGCGATCTTATCTCAATAACATTATCTGTACATTTGATATCCTTTAGAATGGAAAAATTGAAGGGCCACCTAACTTTATCACAAGTTTGTCGAAGTACATCTTGATATAAGCGATAAACACATTCGATACCTTTCCAAATTAAAATAACATTATCTATACATTCGATATCCTTCCAAACTAGAATAACATTGTCCAATGTATCTCTCATGAATCAAACAAATATATTTTTAGGAAGAATATGGTTATGGATCAAAACCAGGGCCTAATATAGAATCTTGTAATAAGTATTGAGAAAGGGAATGGACTACTAATTCATAATTACCTTTAGCTCCCTACTTTAGAGATAAATCTAATAAGTTGTCCATTTATTCCCACAACTAAAGAGCATTGGTGCAAGGATTAATGTTTCACATCCTTGATACACAAAGTAAATTAGGCCCAACATAGTCCAATGTAGCTTTCTAAAACTTAAAAGGGAATCCATGGACCCCTAAGGAATTATCATCCACAATTTTAGGAAGGGCCATGGATAGCTCATCCAATAGTAGGGATAGGTCAAAGGTTTTCCTTTTATCTTTTGATATATTGTATGGCACACCATCAAATTATTTACATGTAGCCTTTTTCCTATCTATTGCCAATTCCCTAAGAATGAAAGGACTCAAATATCTCTAATGGTTGTGAATTCCAATAGCTGTTAAGTTCCAAATCCACTCCCAAACGTCCAACCTTTGATCCAATATGTATAAGTTTGAAACAAAATGAAAATAATGACAAATGATTAAGTTATTATTTTACTTCAAAGTTTAGAGCATTAGCACATTATTTGTATAATGATACCAAATCTAGACAAAATATTTACTATGAAAATGCTAATGTACATAGTGAGAAAATTTGCTCGCACTTATCCATAGTGATTCAAACACCTCTCTTATGGTTACAACTACTACAATAAATGGGTTTCCAATGGGTAGGACATGAATTGATCTTTGGAATGCCTGGGATATATGCCCCAGACTATCCCAACTAGGAAATCATTGCTGGTCTTCGATGACAAATATTGGGGTTAGCCCCAAGCCTAGGCATGTGTATTTCCTTGATGACCTAAACATGGGCCTCTCAACCCCATAAAGATATGATATGGACCAATTCCTTCATACTGGACCATGGTGTGGTAAATATATTGTTGCAATTATGACCATAATTAGGGACAACTAATAAAAAGTGTAATTTTCAATCAATTTAAAAAATTTATGATGTTATAATGTACTTTTTCTGTCAACATTAAAAAACAATGTCAAAATTTTCACCTAATTATGGTAGTGATTAGAGACAGCTTGAATATGCCTAGAGCCATTTGTTACCACTAACAAACTATTAACTAAGTGGTCATTTTTTTTATAAAAGGAAGTCTTAGTTTCATTAAGTTAACTAAAAATAAAATCTTAATTCCATTAGTCTTAGTTTTATAAAAGGAAGTCTTAGTTTCATTAAGTTAACTAAGTTAACGACGTTGGTGAAGGTTTTTCGAAAGTTTTATTCCACTTTAGAAAGTTTCAAAGTGGGAATGGAACGACGCAAAAATAAAGAAAAAATTTCAAAGTGGGAATGCAATGACACACAAAAAAATGCTTTTTCAATCATAATAAGGTAAAAGTCAATATATGATATAGAAAATTATGGATCACGTTTAATTACCACCTGCAAACAAATTAAATAACTAGTCTTTTACAGAAAAAATACCCAACATATAATATAATATCGAGAAAGTTTCTAATCAATAGAGGATTGTTTCTTAATCAACATAGATCTAGAGTAGATCTACAATGGTTGATTTTATTATTATATTTTTTACATTAGAATAATAATCCACTTTTTAATTTTCTTTGTTTTTAGATTACAAAATTCATTTTTTGCATTTTAATTTAAAAACATGCAAAGCAATGAAATACCTTTATTCAATAGTGTCGACTTAGCCACGGGACATGTGCAATACTTTTTATGTGAAATGCATTTCACGAGAAAACTAAGGGAAAACCACGAGCCACTTCCCTCATCCATGGAAGGAAAACCACTTCTATTTCGGTTGCATTGAAATAGAAGGAGAATTTGGTCTTCCAGGAGATTTAACAATTGATCAGAATGTTGTTGCGACTATCTATTTGTTGAAGGTAGCTCATTCACTTGCTTTTCTAGGAGACATCGAGTGGTACTGCAATTCTTCATTGCTTTCAGATGATAGTGACAAGATTAGGCAGCAAGAAAATGGCTTGGCTGTGGATTTTGTAAAAGGGTCCAAGGTTCAAGTGCATGTTGAGTGGCTGAAATTTTCATTAACTCACACTGATGATATGCTTCGTATAGATGTTGCAGAATTGTTGTTCTTAAATCCCAAGACATCAAGCTTGGTATCTAGCTTAGATCTGAGTCTGATGCGAATGGAAATTCCATTAAACATGTGTTGCTCTTCTACAGCTTTTGGAATGAAGTGGACTATGCTCTTCAGAAATTGTTTTTCACAGGTACGTACTGCAATTGAAAGGAAAATGAAACAAATTGCATCCAAATTATGTGTTAATGGTAGTAGCAATGCGTGCATATATGGTGTAGAAACAGGTTATTCACCTGCAGCAAATTATAAGAAATACAATAAGAGTGTATTGGAAGGTGTAAGGGAACTCGACCGGTTGATGAAGTGGTTGGGCCGCCTTCTTTTTTCATCTTTGTATCCTTCAGCTCCCTATGAAAGGAAGAGCATGGCTATGGAGCTGTTATTGGTGATGATTAATGTTTGGTCCATTCATCAACTGGAAAAGCAAGAGTCTAGTCAATGTGCATCGTCTTCATCTTTAGGTACTAGTTACTACCATCCATATGATCAAGGGCTACTTTTAGTAGATTCCACAATGGTATTCGTTGGAACTATTGTAGATAGTTGGGACAAATTGAGAGAAAATGCATTTCAAATCCTTATATAGTTTCCTACTCCTCTACCTGGAATCACTAATAAGGTCACTGTTAATGAAGTTATCGAGTGTTCAAAAAATCTTGTTAGTAGTCCACGTGTGAGAGAGAGTGATGCAGGAGCATTGGATTTGCATCTTATCTTCATAAAGTATGTTTAGGAGCTTGGCTGGACTATGAAAATTGCCCAAGATCATGTTTTCGAGTCTGAATTGTTTGAATCTCGTTTACCGCGCAAGAGTGCTAAGAGGCCTGAAAAGAATTACTTACATAAAAATAATGTTGGAACTCCAATTGGAGAATACATTTAGTCCTAGATTGACTGGTTAAACATGGGAATTGAAGAGGGTGAGAAATATCTGGTGAAAGAATGTGAGCACATCTTTATTCATGGAATATTTCTTACACTACGATACACAATTGAAGAATTGGATTGCACTTTTGAGGCTACTCGAGCAAGTGCCTCTCAGGTACAGGCTTCCCTAGAGAGGATTCTTTGACTTGTGGTGTGGGTGACATCGTTGGCACTTTGGGTAGTTTCTGTATATGCAATGGATATGCCAAAGAAGATTGAAAGTTTTATTAATGATATCCAATCTTGTAATCGAGCTTTATCAGTTGACAAAAAGGATACTGAAACAACAAATGGAATGCAAGAAGAGGATACTAAAATATTGAGACTGTGGGACAAGTTGAGCAGGTTGTCATGGTTGGTTGTTGGCTTGCCATGAAAGAGGTTCGTAAGATCATGCTTTTATGTTATTTATTTGTTTTCTGCCTGACTCATACACATGTTACTTATACACATGTTATTGTCTTGTTTTGGTAATTGAGATACTTCTCGATTGGAAGGTTCCTAGTTGGAATGTCATACGGGGTATGGAGGGGTTTCACACATGGGACACTTTGTCATGACATAATTATCAAACCTTGGTTGGGCACTAGCCTAAGGAGAGCTTAACATTAATGAATTGATGGTTGATTTAACTTGGGAGGTTCATTGCTCAAACAACCTTTCTCTTTGGGTTTTGTTCACAATGATGTGATTATATGATGATGATGACAATGTTTTTTTTGATGACGACAATGAAAATGATGAAAATGATGACGATGATGATGAGATGAATGATGATATAGATAATGATGATGAAGTCGATGGAAATGATGATGAAGTTGACAATAATGATATAAACCACCTAGTTTTGCACCTATACAACATAGCATAAGGAGAATATAAATGTAATTGATTTGGGATGCTAAAGTGGACACAATAAATGTAATTGATTTGATGATAATGACATTCACAATTATGTGATTATATGATAATGATGATGACAGTGTTGTTGTTGATGATGACAATGAAAATGATGATGATGATGATGAAAACTATGGCAATGACGATGAAGTTGACAATGATGTGATTATATGGTGATGATGATGATAGTAATGATGAAAATGACAATGAGAATAACATGAGAAATGATGATGATGATCCTTATAAGAAAGTGTTGGTAGAGGTAAATAAACCCAGTTTCACTACAAGCTCCAAGATTAAAATGTGCTCAATCATAGTTATAAGTTATGCATGCTTAAAATTGTAACCGCATCCCACTTGTTATGCATGCTTTAAATGGTAAACATATCCCATATGCTTTAAATGATGACGATGATGAACTAGATGACAATGATAGTGATGATGTTTTTGATGATGACGATGATGAACTAGATGACAATGATAGTGATGATGTTTTTGATGATGACGATGATGGAAATGATGATCATCATCATCTTTGTCGTCATCTTTGTCATTTTCACCATGATTATCACAATAGTCATCTTCATCGGCATAATCATCAATCATGTCATCATCATCACCATTGTCATTGACATCATCATCATTGTCATCATTCTCCTCATTATCAACAACATTATCATCATCATCGTAGCCATCCTCAATATCATAATCATTATCCTCATTGTTATCTTCAACATCTGGGTATCAAACAGGATGCAAAAGTGGATAAAAACATGGATGCAAAAAAGGATGCACCAAAAGTAGGCGTAAAAGTGGGCGCATAATGGAATGCACCAAAAATGGATACAAAAGGTGATGCAAAAGTGGATGCAAAAAATGATGCAATCGTAGAAGCAAAACATAATGAAAAAAATGGCGCAAAAGTGGATACAACCATGGATGTAAAATTGGATAAAAAATTGGATGCGAAAGTGGATGCAACAAAAGTAGATGCAAAACTAGATGCAAAAGTAGTTGTAACACCCAACTCAAAACCCGATGCAAAAGTGGATGCAAAAATGGATGCATAAAGGTATGCAATAACTGATGTAAAATTGGATGCAAAAAAATATGCAAACGTGGATGCAAAAGTTGAAGCAAAAGTGGGTGTAAAAGTAGGCACAAAAATGGGTGGGAATTGGGACGCGACAAAAGTGGATGTAAAAGTGGATGCAATAGTAGATGCAAAAAAAGACATAAACATGGATGCAAAATGGGATGCAAAAAGAGATGAAAATGTGGGTGCAAAAGTGGACGAAAAAATGGATGCAAAAGTGGATGCAAAAATGGCTGAAACAAAATGAGATGCAAAACTAGACTCAAAACAGGATGTAAAATTTGATGCAAAACTTGGTGCATGAAGGGATGCAAAAAAAGAAGCAGAAGTGGATGTAAAAAAGGATGCAAAAGTGGATGAAAACAAGGTTGTAAAAGTTGAAGCAAACATGGACGTAAAAGGGGGCGCAACAAGAGTAGATGTACAAACTAGGCGCAAAATTAGGTGCAAAACTAGGCTCAAAACCTGTCGCAAAACCTGATGCAAAACCTGGCGCATAACCAGGTGCAAAACCTGGTGCAAATTACGCCACAATTTGCGCCATATTTATAAAAGGACACAAAAAAACGCCTAAAATAGCACCAACCCATGAAATTGTGCCATTTTGTCCAAAAAATGAAGAAAAATACACTAAAAGATGGTCTAGATGCAAAAAAGGATGCAAAAAGAGACGCTAAATCCAGTTTTTGTTGTAGTGATATTTGCACAGTTAGTTCAAGATATTTCAAGCTAAAAATCCATAGTTAAGTGTGCTCATAAGTTAGATGGTTGGATGTATGTTGTTGCATTACCACATATCAAACAATCTATATGGTGTGGGCATCAGAACCCACAAAATCATTTTTTCAAACACTTGAGAGATATATTGCCAAAACCATGAAAATTTCCCTTAAAAACTATAAAAAACAATGGCATTCAACAATTACATTATTCTAACTACACTTATGTTATTTGGGTTTGTTTGCTTCATCTCGATTGCTCGTTTGGATGAATTAGGTGTTTGAAACTTATATGCCTTTTTTACATTCTTGTAGTAGATTCATGGTTAACAAGATATAACCTGAGATTTTCGTTGCATCCGATGTTGTTAAAGGAGTCGACAACAAAACAATTGATAAGGATAAAACTTCAAGTGGCTCCCACGCTGAAGCAGCTCACAAAGAGGATGATGGTGACGATGATGATGAGATAGAATGGGAATAAGCACGTGTGGATTATGCTCTAGTGAGAATGAAAAAAGGGATAAATTGAAAATTAAAGACTGAATGAATGTGTGTAAATTGAGTACTTTTGTAGGCTGGGACCAATAGGAAGTCTAATGATGAAAAAAATCCCAAGACAATCAATTTCCTAACCCTAATATTCCCAAAAGATTAGTCATGATACAGAGAAGGAACCGAAAATGAAAGGAACTCCACAATTGCTAAAAGCAATCGATCTTACAACCAAATTTCACAATGGAAATACTTTATATAGGGTTTTGAAGGCAGAACCCCACTCATGGGTTTTAATGAAAAATATTTAATTAAAGTCTCAAAATAAAAGAAGATAGAGAATGTGAAGCACCTTGGATAGGTCGGGGAGAGTCCTTGTGTTCAAGAATCATAAGCTTGAGAACCAGTTGCTCTGCAGTGGGCATTCGTTTCTCCCGTGTGTTCATTATAACCAGCAAATGCAATCAATTTTAACCATAAAAGGGTAATCATCTTACCTTTATCTCCAATATTTAAAATGGCAGTTGTGCTCTTTCAACTTTTCTTCATAGAGATCTTAATTAGAATCCAACCCTAAAGTGACTGTAATGTGCAGAGATTTAATTTCTCTTGAATTATTTTCTATCTATTTTTTATTTTTATTTTATCCAAAAAAATCATACATTTTTAATTAAGTTATATTTCTATCAAAATAGATAAATAGAAATTTAATTTTTTAATATTAATATATTATATAGTGTTTAACAATAATATATTTATATATGAAAAGCATGTTATATTAAAGATTATATGTTAAAAACCTATTGAATGTGATGAAAATATTTCAAAGGGTAGGAAGATAACATTTAGGCGGCTATTTTAGGATAGAGACTTACTTGATCAGGTGGAGGCGAGCTTTGTAGAGTTTTCTTGTGCTTCTGGAAGATTTGGAGGCTATGATGTGGTTGGAGACAAGGGAGTTAAGATGCCCTATAATTGGTGGGAAACTCATGAGGCACCATGCCCTATTCTACAAAATCTAGCCTTGATGATCATCTCTCAAGTTACATCCTTTGTCTTATTTAGAGAAAGACGGAGGAGTGGGTGAAGGGACAGATAAAGATGTGGTATGTCTTTCATGATATATGGGTTTGGACAACATTAATACTGAGTTGGAATTAGCTAACCTATATCTTAATGATCCAGTGTCGGTGACATTTGATGATAGTGATCGTGGGGAGGGGTCATCCTCCGCACCAACAGATATTGATCCTCATATGGTTGAGGAGGAGGAGGAGGATGAGGAGGAGACCACTGATGAGTTTGTTGATTGAGGCATGGAGGAGGACGAGGACTGTTGATAGATTAGGCTCTTCATTCTTCCATTTTGATCTACACCTTTTTGTATTTACTATTGTCACTGGCATTCCGACATCTCTGTAATACATTATATACATTTTGATTTTCATGACTTAATGAGAAATATGGTTTTGACTGAGGAGTATTGACATCTTGACCTATGACTATGATATCTATGTGTCTCATAATCTAATTGTGATTACTGATTTGATTTGTAAATGT
>LPNX011069849.1:56379-67220 GCA_001517045.1 Pseudotsuga menziesii | reverse complement strand
ATAATTATACAGTTGAGATGCCACTTCCAAAAACTTATCGACTGATTCAGATGAATTATGTTCCAATCGATCTTAGTGATAGCGTGTGGATGCGTGCATTTTCAACTTTAAGCTGGCATTTCTTTCCTTTACATGATTCGACAGATCTCAATATTCTATTATCGTAACAGTTAGAATTAGAACCCTAGCATTTAATACTATTACCCACCATCACCTTTCACTTCACTTCTCCGTTCAAATCTCTTGTCCATCACCGGGAGGCCGTAGATGATTCCAAAGGCAAGAGGGATTGTTTTCAGACGGTTTTATTGCCCATCAACAAAAGCAAAGAGAAAACTAGAACTCACAGTTGTAATATTTGTTTTTTCCATTTTACAAAATATAATTCTACAAAGTTTTATTTTGTTGTCATTACTTATATTAAAATGTTAGGTGTCATGATTATATGTTGAACATTAGATTATATACCTCCTGAAATAATTAAGTGTAAAAAATGTTTGTAAACTCAATGACATATAAATATGTTGATATTCAATTGAATGTTACACGATTACAAAAAGATATATATGAAACTTGAGATGATACTCTCAAAACATAAGTGTATTGGTTAGACCCATTGTTTAAGAACATTTTCTTAGGACTTGTATTGTGGTCTAAGTCACTATGTATGTACTTTAAGATCCTAAATAATTTATTGTATGATGGAAATATATGTTTTACCCTAATTATGGATTGAACTAATAGACCCATCCTTGTTGTTCTCAACTCTTAAAATCAAAACAATATTCTTCTTGAAGGACAAGGATTCCTTCTAAAAGAAATTTATTATAGTCTAAGTCATCTCCATATACTATTTTAGTCTAGGTCATCTCCATATACTATTTTCCCGAAGTCATACATTGAAAATCAAAATCCATGGTTTATGAACTTGAATATTACATCATGGCCTAGGCGATAATAACCACCCGTGTTGTCCCCAATCTTGCAAATCAAACCCATATTCCTCGTGTATGAAATCATTTCATTTTTCAAGGCTTCTGACATGGGCCATGAGCTCAATGGACATTTCTGAGGAGATAAAATAATAGTACTTAACAACAAACGATGACTTCTTTTATCTCGTTGACCCATCTTTTTTGTTTCAGTAATTGAAATTAGTCCTATTTTCTTATTGTAGGACAAATATTCCTATTACAAATACGATATCATGGTATAGTCCTTCCTTAGACATAACAAATGAGAATGAAAATATTAAATTGTAGAATATGAATCCATGATTTTAACCTATAGCATGGTTTATGGCCTCATTGTATGATCTATATAATGTGCCTAATCATTCCATTTAGGTTTATATACACTTCTTGTTAGTTCGTATATGCTCTCTCTCTATATTAGATAAATTTAGATAAATTCGTTTATACTTTATATATACCTGTTAATTTCTCAAGAAGATGCAAAGGTAAGCTAATTTAGCAATAGGAAAAGACTTAAGTAAAACACATGACCATAACTTCTATAATCTACTCATAATTGACCATCTCAAGATAAATGCATAATTCAATATAAAGATCACAACAATAAGGAGATCTGCAAATGGATTTAGTTTTTTCACAAACCTCTACACATCAAACTATCAAAATGTTCAAATACAAAATAAGGGCATGCATATTTTAGAAAATACCATTATTTATCACGAATAATAAAATCAAAATATGAAAAAGACAACAATATCTTTAGCGCAACAAAAAGTTGATGAGCCACTAAAAGATGTCAAAATTGTCATGGGTGAATAATTAGGTTGCACCATTGAATAGCATGATACGAGAAGATAGCCAAATCAATGACAATTCCTAGAGAAGATCTAATTTATTTGAGTGGAAAAGAAAACAAGTTCAAATTCCCCCATATGTACTTAAATGAAAAGAAACTGAAAGATTTCAAAAAATAGAAAACCCAAGCAGAAACATATACACATATCAAATCCCATCATGTACCCAAACAAAAATGATAAATTTTGAAAGTATATTCAAGGAGAACATCATCCAATATGGATGGAATTGGTCCTACATTCAACAAGGGACAAGTTTAGATGTTTGACAAAATACTGGGAAACATAGACCAATAGATGGCTACTTTATCATTTTGGGGCATGGATGAGAAACACGAGGAAACAAATTGTGAAAGAACAAACTGTCACGTCCCCATCCCTCAGACCGACGAAGAGGACGCGACGAACACCAAGCATACGGGAAAACAACCCCATGAACATATACAGTCCATCAATGTGAAAATTAAAAGCTTACAAGATGCATATTAAGATGCATAAGGTACAAGCATACACAGATGCATAATTCTTAAATCATATAGCGAAAGCAAACATACATTCCAGCATTAATCATGTTCATCATAATTCATTTGAAGACAATAGATTAATTGCAGAGATGAAACAACAACAGTACTTATCTTTTGATGAAGAATCCCGCAACCAGCTACGTCATTACAATTTTCCACCCAACCATAGGCCAACGTGCTCATCAATCTCTCAGCAACGCTGCCACCCCCGAGTTGGGCATGATTCCTCCAGAATAAGGGTCAGTTGTAGGCTTACACATAGCCAAGGGGACACAATCAGCCAAGCCAACCCTGCTGGGTTTACCAGGCCTTCAACAATCGGCCAAGCCAGCACAATCAAAGAATTAACCACTGCATTCACACAGCAAAACGACCCTTCACATCCCTGTGAAGAAGCAAAGACGACAAGGGATAACCCCAAACAACAATGAACACATCTCAAGCCCACAAGGCAACACAAAGTTGTTCTTGGCCCTATCGTGGCCAAAACAACTCAGCTACGACCCAAACCAGGGTACTTCAGCAGCCTAAACTCACAATGAAAATGATGGCAACAATCCACAGCCCCAAAACAGGGAAAGACTCAACCAACAGACATGGGAGTCAACAACCATCCAACATCTAAAATCCCACATCACACTGCTTCTCAATGCAGTCGCAGAAGGGGATGGCGTGGATAGACAGCGGCTCACTATGGATGCACAGTGGCCCCAAAATGTAATTGGAAACCACAGCCAACAAAACATGGGGAAGACAACAGCCCCAAAACATAATCAGTGAGCACAAAACATAGGAAAAACATACCCAATTCCACTTTGTGGGAAAACGTAAATGACCACCGATACACAGCTCCTCTCCTGGCTGCGTGAGAAGGTAAGGCCTCGAGAGAACAACTCGCTGGTCTCTGTGTGAGTGGAAAGAACGCCATAGCAGGCGGAGGAACAACATGAGAGTGAACAACTCTCCTTGCGTGAGGTGAACCAACCACCATGAGGAACGAACAGACCATCCGATGTATGCGAGGATGAACAGGATTTCCCTCCACGTGAGGAAGAACAAACCACGGCTCTATGTGAGGAGGAACAAACCAGACATGAGAGCAACCGACCATGGGGAGAATGAAGACCGGCATGAGAGAAACGAAGGTTCTCCACTGGGCATGCATACCATCCAAACTGACAGTAACCTGCCAAAACCCACGTTTTCCCATGCCCACATTTCCTCATGCAATAACTGCCCCCAACTAACAAAGTCAAGATATTGAAGAGGTTGAAGAGGTTGGATGAGACAAAAAGGTGGCAAACAAACAAAGGTGGCAACACATGGGTTTTTCCCCCATAAACTAAGGTTTGACATCCCCCACCCCTTATCCTTTGGAACCATGCCCTTTTCATTCAGCGTTGCACTGCCGTAGCTGGTTGTGGTTTATTTTTATTTGATGTGCGTATTTACATGATATCACATTATAAGGTGTCAGATAGCATGACATACCATCGGCAACGATCCCCGTTGCCAAAACATATACAACCAAATCGATGGTGGGGCTTTTGCCTTGAGCTCCTCACCATGATTAATTACACATATATATACATCATGCAAACGGGGTGAAAATCGAGACATGACACAAACCAACCTCAATATCATCATGTTGATGAATTTATAAATGTGGTTTTATAAATGGTCATGTTCAACATACAGTGGACTAATTTAAAACCATTTACCAATCATAAAGCATTTGATAACAAATAGATGATGTAGAAACTGATGGATGGAAGGTATCAATTAAGTAAACAATCATTTTCTCAATGTCTTATAGACAAAATAAGTGAAAAATTCGATGTGTCTTTCACCGAGCTTTGAGACAAGGTGCTAAGTCCAAGAGATGATAACCTTAGAATTTGAGTAGGGATGGAAAACATAGGCCAACAAAGGAATCTAGAATAGGAAGATTGAGGCACATATGTGAAATAATGGGAAGAACATTCAAGAAGAACAATACATCCTTATCCAACAATGCATAATAATCATTTTATAAGAGTAAATTCAGTTAAGCTTTCTCACTGGTTCTCAAAGGAGTAAATCCCCTAGAATACATTTTACATGCTTAAAAACATCTATAGCTAGTGATCTGATGCAATGAGAATACTTTAATCATGAAATCAGTAAGACTTCCAGCAACAACATGGAATAGCTAAAATCCACGGGGTGTTCACTTAGTGAAGCCATGCCATAGCACGTTTGTTCGTGGAATTTGAAACAATACCCCTATTTTCAAAAAATATTGGAAAATACCTCCCAAAATCATTTTTTTTAACCCCCTCCCAATATGCCTTGCCGATTTTAAAAAACCCCTATTTTCCCTATATATTGCATGTATCCATTTTTTCATTTACATTTTTTATACCCCTTTATATTTCTACCTAAGGAAAAAAAAAACTAAACACAAGAAAGGGCAACACTTGATAGGCACCCTTAGGAAAATCACTTTATGAGGAATTAAAATGTATCACATGATGTCAAAACAAATAAGAGAGGGTTTATTTGTACCAATCTCAAATAGTAGTGTGTTTTCCCCAAGAAGGGTTAAAAAATGAAACTTACACCATTTATAACTACTTCTTTCCATCACGGACTTTTTATCCAAGCACCATTTTGGTATCTAGGAGATTGTACAACTTCAGAAACAAAATTGATTTGGAATCTTCAATGCATACTGTTAATCTTTTTAGATTAACAGTATGCTCGATTTTAAATGCAGAGAATTGCAACCTGTTCTTCAGTTTAATGATTCCAATCATGGATTATTATTTCAAACCCTCGATTCTAGCAGCAACAATTTCCATTTCAATTCGTTCCAGCAGACGCCCCTAATCTTGGTCCCAATTTCTTTTGGTTTCCCGGAATATAATTAGAAATTAAGATGGAAAATTTCTTGAGATATAATTCATCGGTGGCCCAGGTTATAATTCCTTCAGATATCTTCTATGATCTACCTTTTCTCTATTTGTTTGGGCTTATGTTTCTCTATCAGTCTGCTGCAAACCATTTTACATCTGCATGAATGCTAAATCTGATCTAAAATCCTATCATGAATAAATATGCAGGGTCTGTTAGCCAAACAACTTTTTCATTATACAAAAATTGTAAATAACATTTGACCAGAAAATGAGACCATACATGGATGCCAAGTCGAGCTACTGTAACTATCACCATTTGTGCATGTGCACTTACCAGAGGTGAATAAGCAATGTAAAGGTGAGATGAGTACCAACCTGTCACAATACATAGAAGAACATGCATTGGAATAAGATTTATTATGAAAGTGTAACCTCCCCAGGAACAGACCTACAAAGAAGAACATGTATTAAAATTATCTTTATAATATCAATAACAATAATTGCATCATGCATGGATATCATTTGTTATTCCAATGACCCACTTACCATATAAAAGTAAGCCGAGGCATTTAAAGTAGCATAAAAAAGAGATCCAGTGTTCAATGTCTGCAAAAGTTCAAAATAACGATCACGTTAACAAAACAGGAAACTCCAGCATATTAATTTTTTTTTTTCATGCCATAATAAGATTAGTTTCATTGTAGACTCTAATCAATTTCCTCAGCAGTGGAACTACATATTATAAGACTGCAAATCTTCATGAATGGACATGACTTAGGTACTAAGATTTACAAAATACCAATACCATCATTTTTAGATTTCTGCTATAATTTACACTGAACAAGGTTTGCACAGGGATGTACCTTGATATATAGATAGAATGTAATGATCAAAGAAAATATAGCTACAGCCTCATTATCATAACTTCCAGCCACAGATCGCAATATATATGAAGGCACCTGCAACCAAACAATTAATTATAAAATCAGAAACATGTTATCAACTTTAGCAATTGAACAATACACTAAAATAATAAATACAATGATTAAAGAAAATATGCAAAAAAGAAGAATGCTTTCTTACAAAACGCATTATTTTCTTAGTTGGCTACTTGTACTAGCACTGAAACTAAGTATACATTCAAGGCAGCATTTGCCACCTTATACTATTCATGCAGGCATGCTTCAATTTATTTTGTAGTCAACTGGAAATCCAATATAATCATTTGGTAACAACAGAAAGTGCATTCTATGTTTATAAATTAGGATATAATCAGACAGGTGAGTACCATCTCCCAAAGCCCAACTGCCATGGATATACTTTATCAAATCTGGATCCCATAATAAATTTAAATAGAACTTATAAGACTGCTATAAAGGATAGATTTACATAGCCTTCAAATTATCCTACAGATTGTTTAATTTCGTTTCTCATACATTTCCAATCAGCATTTCCCTGGGGAAGCATGTCCACCCTTGGAAACAAGTAGCAAAACTCACCAAGATTGACAGGGACTCATGAGTAAAACCTGGATCGCCTCTCAAAACAAATGGTTTCAAAATGCCAGATAGTCAAATTCAATGCCAGCATGTCTAGCTTGCAAGTACTCACAGGACAAACTCTTACCCACAAGTACTAACTGAGTTTTCACAACCAAGCAATTTTGACTCAAAATCCTGATGAAAACCTCAGTCTGTCCCCTTATAATTACCAATCTGCAAAATAAGCTCCACTATGCTCAGATTTTTTCAATAGCTTCTGCAACACAGAAAAATAGTGTTTTCGACATTCACAGCTAAGGTTTCCAGCATTCAGTGAGGCCAAATGAAAATCTTTTTCAAATTCAGATCACCATGTGGTGGGCATTCAAAGTTGTAGCAGCAGTCTATTTTAGCGTTGCAGGAAGTAATTTCACTCATTTAGACATTGCTAAATTTTCTTTCAACAAGTTCTCAACTCACCCTAAGCTCCCTAAGAAAATTTCCCACAAAACAAATTTGGAGGTTGAATCTAATCTATTTCAACAAATATTTAAGGCTTTTTTGCTGTTTTTAAACTTTTTCCCATAAAACCCTAAGACAAAAAATTTAAAATACATCAACCCCCTGTAGAATCAAACTCTGTCCACAATGGAAAACCCCCAGTACACACTTTTTTGCTCCCAATACAACCTGGTTCTCAATCTAGCTTGAACAAAAAAAATTGGAAGAAGAATGTACACTCCAAGCCAGGAAAGTTATTGCAAATATCTGATACAATTCTGACATTCCTTTAAGTTGGTGAAATAAGCCCTTGTTGCAATGATTTATGCAGTTGTCATTGTTGGTCATGGTTTCAAAGTACAAAATATGAAAACCTCAGGGTTGAATTTTATTTCTCAGATAGTTGAGGATCTAAGCCAAATTTTTCCATACTATCACCAGACATCAGTTGACACGGGTTGTACCATCATGAATAAAAAAATAGATAGATACAGGGAATAATACCTTGATAAATTTCCGTGTTTCTTGTCCGAAGAGCAGGATGTTCCCTATCCCTAGTATGTGATATTTTTATATGCATTTCAAAAGTGGTGCAGAGATCAGTTGGACACCTCGCAGAGGATTCTAGCAATTTCTTGAATAGTATAACTTATCCTACCTTCAAGTCAGACACATGTCTGTATGTGGGTAAAGATTAGCTTCATCATTAAGCTAAGTCTTGCTAAATGCATCAAGATTACGGGTGGACTGCAAAGGTTGCAGAATTAATAAGCAAGGAACATAATCCTCTTGTGGATGTTATTTGAGCACATGCAAGCTAACCCATGTACACTCATGTAGTGAAAAGATAGGTGTTGGTTGATTAATCATAAATCCATGTCGTGGATAAGGCTGACTATTCTTGTGAATAGAAATTAAGCACGTGTTTCCAAACATCAGAATAGGAATTATCTGTAAATATGCGGACCTGCAAGACAGCTTGCTTCTTAAGGTGACTTTGCTTACAGGTAAACCAACCTCATAAATACCTACTTATAGCACTCCAACAAAGCACAAAAGCTTCTTCAAGAATAGAACCCTCTAGGAAAGACTAATCAGCAGCTTTAGGAAGGATTAAAATAGCAGCAAAAGAATTTATGTGGAGGCCCTAATCAGCTTTGCATTAGTCAAGAATAGCAAAGAATGTAAGAGCTATGTCAGAGTTTCAAAAAGCAGAACTACAGTACTTTTCTTGGAAGATCATGTGTCCTATCAGCATCCACAACAATAGACTGAATTCAGCAAAAGTCGCACTACTGTTGAGGAGGAAATTTGGGCTTATATATCAAATAAACTTGGCATAGATTCCATGACAAATTCAGTGCTGCAGTTCAGACAGAACTGCAATGATTTTAAAATGCAGAAAGGCACTTTCAAATCAGAATAGAAGCACTGCTTTTGATTCTCTAAAGAGAATGTGGAGCATAGGATAATGATACCACAAATCATTGTAAAACCAGTAAACGCCAAAATTATTAGTGAGGACAAAATCAGTCTATTTTTAGACCAAGAATAGAATTGTTTTTGGCATCAATTTTCAATGCTAGGAGAGATTAAATTCATCATAAATATATCCCTGCTTCTGGCTAAATTTTTCTTGAATCTATTTCTAAACCTAGCTTTTCTCTTTGGAGATGGGATTCCATCCCAAAAAGGTTTAAATCGACTTTATTTTCAGTGTAGTTCCTAGAGATTTCTTCCATCTGCTTCAAGTCAGAATTAGAATGAGTTATCTTTATAGAAAATCAATCCATGTTTAGCACAAATATCTCACAGCCTTAGGTATATGCACAAGAGAAGGCAAAAAGAGCCAACCATTGGTGCACAGAAGTCCTTCAACATTCTTACTTCTTGCTCTTCATCGTGTTTCCAAGTCCTTAAGCTACAATCAAACATTGTTCATAGGACAAGAAGGTTCTTAAGCTCTGTTACTTGTCATGTCCCCTTACGTCCTTTGGACAAGTCTTACTCTGAATTTTATTAGAACTTTGTACTCAAATCAACATTTGTGAATGAAAGTCATCGTGTTCAGTCTATGAAAACATTTGATTAATTACAATCCCTTTAGTTTGTCGACTCTCTTAGCTTCGAGATTCAGATTTAAGTTTTATTAATCAACGAGATGCCATTTATAATTGCCTCCATGATTTTCTTCTTTTCTCATACCCAAGGACAAGGCTGTGAAGGCACTGGTTACTCATGCACAATAGACATCTCATACAAGGTTATGTGCATATTTTGATAGTTTTTTGCTTATTTAGAAAATTAGTTTTCAGATATGCAAACATTAATCACAAATCTGAGCCTTTTTCTTACAAATTTGAAACATTTGATCACAAATTTTCAAATTTCCAATAAAAAAGACACCTTCCGGATACCCTAATTAGATCAGGGAAGCACTGATCCAGAAGTGAGAGGAATTGTGCAGGTGACAGAAAGAAAGCTGAAAGAGGTCATAGCTAAGAGTTTTAGAACAGTGTTTTGGACAGGAGCTTGGGTAGTTGTAGAAACATTGGAGCTATGGTTCAGAAGTGAGAACCACAGAGACATCTTTGGTGTGAATGTGATAGATATTTCTATCTAGAGTGGGTGCCCATCATGGAGCATATAGCACAGTGAAAGAGAACCTTCATGTCTGGAGACAGGTACTAGGTTCGATTCCTAGTAGGGCAGGTAGGATTTCTTACTTGAATATCAACGGGATATTTTCAAACTGTGTCTGCTAAAGCTGCATCTAGCATATCATATGGACACCCATAAAAGAGGTCCTCTAGCCTTTGCTCCCATCGTTCAAGTGCTAGAGTTTTTATGTGAGAGGCATTAGGACCATCCACAAGCTCATTAGTTCTCCTACACCATACTATACCACGCATAACACTTCAGATTAGAAAGTGGGCAGTTTCTTTGTCCTTCCCAAATTTACATGGACATCAAGTGTAAAACAAAAACATTGAATATTCAAGAAATTTGCTAAGAGAATTCTTCAAATCTACAAGTATAATATCCACAACCACGGATAGGGTTAGCTCATTCCATTTTCTTGTATTTCATTAATTTTGGCACAATTGCTCCACTCCATACAGAAGTACTTCCCTTAGAATGTACCTAATGGTCTATAAAGCATTTCCTATCCCAGAAGTAAATAAGCTGGACAACACCTGGACAATTAGGAGGCTGGATTTTGTTTAGGCATTCACACTAGATTAATCAGTACTATGCAAATAAACTAGGAAATAATTTTCCAACATATACAACTGACTATAGGAACAAAGTATCCAGAGTGAGAGGGTGATTCCACGGACCTGGGTAACACTTTTTGGCAAGAGCATTTCGGCAAAAACAGAAAAATGCACCTCGGTCGAGGTCTTGTTAAGCCCTCGACCGAGGTCTTAATATCTCGACCGAGGGCTTGTTAAGACCTCGACCGAGGTATTTAAATACCTCGGTCGAGGTTCATACCTCGGTCGAGGGCTTAAAAAAACAGACTTAGCCCCCATTCAAACAAATGGAAAATTTCCTATGCCTTGCAGAGGTGTAAACCCTGCCATTCCTAGCATATAACTGAGCAGAC
>LPNX011069849.1:27804-49688 GCA_001517045.1 Pseudotsuga menziesii | reverse complement strand
TCTCTGACCCAACATAGCCATAAGGTGAAGAAATGATGGACTCTTGAATAATTTCGCACTCTTTCCCAAAGAGTTAAACTAGGAGACAAAAAAATATCACTATAGTCAGCAACGATTGCTAGATAGGTCTCTGTACCTGATGTCCTCTCTGTCCTGCCACCTGTACATCTCATTTCCTTCAAGCACCTCTGGACATGCCTTGAAGCAATACGTTGTGCTGAACCCTAGTTTTGGCGATCAATCCTCTCTATATCCTCAATTTTAAGCTTGTGGTCATCCACTTTAAAATTGTTATAAACCATTCTTACACGGTTAAAACTAATCAACTCTTTTCCAACAATCAGATCTCGTCGACCACTAAACAAAGGATTCACTAGCTTTTTGCCATTGTGGATGTAATCTTGGTCATGAAATCCTGTTACTTTAAAGCCATCATTAAACCCAGTTAGTCTCCACCCTTCCCAAGGAATTTGATATCTCATGCCTGTCGTTGAGTAATAATCCTTCAACATAAGCATTCTTCTCCTACTATCCCCATCTGAGGAATGACCAATAATAGGTCCTAAAAAATATTCCACATGTTTCTTCCATATATAGGTCTTCTACTTTTTCCCATTATTGATGGACAAAATTCGCATCAAACCTATTGCACATTGGATGAACAACCACAACCAAATGAGGAAGCTTCTCATGTAAAGGGTTCGTAATAATAACACGTGCATAATGGCCAATCACACAATTCTTGAAGGCATCTATAATAATATCATAGCCTGCAGCGCCCTCACCAACTGTCACCAAGAAATTTGATTGACACTTATGTTCTTCTTTCATACCACAAAAACCCACCAATGTATCACTTTTTGCTACCCACCTTACATATTTTTTCACAACAGTTTCATCTTTAGCAAGGCATATGGGAATTGGGCCCTCTATACCATGTTTGGCTTTATAGGAAGCATAAACTTTTCCGATTGTCTCAAAAATGTACTCTTGCTCCCCTGGGATATATGTCAATGATTTTCTAACTTGCCTTAAAGTCGTAGATATAGAAGGGCCATCTAGATTGAAGCTAATAAATCTATGTAATCTAGGACCTCCCCATAACTTAATCATCTCATAAATGGATTGAGTGGATGCACTATACCTTCTACCCGGCTTTGAACGAACTAGGTTGTGAAATATATCTTGAACAAATTCCCAAACTGCATCTTTACCTTGTAATTTTCCTTGCTTATGAGCCTCACACACATCCTTGCAAAACCTGAACACATCCTTCCTTCCTGCAGATTCAAACAACTTTTCCCTTAGAGACCTTGTTCTTATAGACAGTGTAGCAACCTTTGTCCTCTCCCATGAAAGAGATTGCATTGTTAACCTATGTGTAGCGTTTGATTCTCTTGCAACAATTTTGAGTTTAGTTTGAGTCAAATGGTCCAACCTTCTCCCTTTCCCTGTATCTCTCCCATGTCTTTTCATGTTGCTCCTTGATTCACGATTTAATCGCATTCGAAAGTCATCACAATTAGGTATAATCTTACAAAAATTGCATGTCAATGAATCAAAATGTATTCCTGTTTCAGAAACCCTCTTGCATTGAATATGTCTGTATGTGCCACTAATACTGCATTCAATACCATGATAATTTAGTGTTCTCCTGGTATGTTTCTCTATGGCCCACATTTTTCCACCACGTTGGTCATCCATTAGAACCTTTGTGTCCAATCTCTCCCCTCTTCTCTCAAGATAGGGATCCCAATACCCCCAACATAATAATATTGAGGGAGGTATTTGTCTGAGAACAAGACCATAAAAAACACATTGGTTAATGATCTACTAACTGCTACTAAGAAGAAATAATAAATAAAGTAATGTGCATATTCAAATTCAAATTAAATTAAAACTTGGGTAATTTCCACACCTGAAGTAGAAGGATGTGGACGTGTAGAAGCCCCATGTGATGGTGATGGTAGTGATGGGATCAAGAACTTAGACAAACTTTGTTGGGACTTTTCATTGGTAGGCTTCTTCGGTCTCCCTACTGTTCCACTCCTCAACACAACTGTATCATGTGAAGCCTAAACTATAGTATTAGTAGTGTGCTTCTTTGATTTCATTTGTTCATTTAGAGAACTGACAATATTACCACTTGCCGGCACCAAAGAGAACCATCTATTGCATCGTGTACATTCCACTCTTACTTTTTTCTTGTCCTCGTAGTTTGCAAGTGTTGCTTCCACCACCTTGAACAAATTAGGCTCTTGTGTTTGGTTGAAATCATGTAGAAGTTTGATTGCTTGATCAATCTCAAGTTGATCTCTAGCCACTGTTGTCTACTTTTCTTTGTTACCTGAAGGAATTTCACACATTTCATTAATTCCCAACATTGAAATTTGACGTTGATGGGACCCTATTTTCATATGATAGTTTTTGAAGTTACGAATTGTTCGCGCTGCCAAGGATACTTGCCCCATTCCATAATCAATGCCACAGATTTCACAAGGGATCTTTATATTAGGTTTTCCATTTTCTAAATATACCTTTAGCGTTAGCTTCTCCTTGACAAACTCTTCCATTAATCTGTTCACTTTATGTTGCCAAGATGCCAATACATTAGGATCAACCACAACTTGATCCACTGACTCGGACACATTACCAACTCTTGGTTGTTTATGCATAGGTTCCTCCACATTCCCTTCAATGTTTTCAGAGATTGGCGTTCCCTCCATTACATTTGATTCCAATGTATCAGCAACCACTGTGCATACTTTCCTCTTAATTCCTACATATGTTGTTGTAGGTTTCCTTCTTTCCTCTTGGAATGCATTTAAAGGACATCTAGCTGAGCCAATAATAAATTCAAAAGGATATTGAACGACTTGATCATTCAGAATTTCAGAACGGATATCAGCATATGTACAGCCTTTTTGACACTGGACTGTGCCAACATGACAATTCTCTTCACCAATAAAAATTTCGAAGTCCACAACATCACTTGGATCCATCTGCATTTACATCCATGTGTACCTTTTAGTTGGGTAAGAAATGAATAAAATTATAACATTTTTTTCAAAATTTTGGATATAATAAGGCTACGAAATGAGGTGAGTGCATCGATAAATAAATGCAAAAAAAGTAATTCAAATTTACACATGCATATTAGTTCATTAATAAAACAAAGAGCTAGGAAGCAAAGTATGCACTTTCAATTCAAATATCTAAAAAAGGATGAAGAAATCTTACTATCGAGATGAAACAACTTGAAGCAAAATGTATTGTTAGTGGCTTATTCAAATAGCCCTCCCCAATCTGAAGAGTCAACTTCAACGTACCTGCAAAAGATCAAAAGGTGATCAAAACAAGAGATGAAGAAACATAGAGGTGATCAAAGGTCTTTGTTCTTTTTCGACTTTAGTCTTGTTCTTTTTTATGTAAATGCCCTAAGCATTACAATCCACTCTAGGAAATGAAAAAAAAATATTAATTGACTAATATTCCCAACCTGCAATCCTAAGCCCTATTCTACATGGTGTTTGGCCTTGGGGTAAGAAAAAAACTTAGTAATAAGTGAACTCGCCTAATAAATGAAGAACGGTCCAAGGAGAGATAAATTTGTTCAATAGTCACTCACAAACCTCAAGTAAACCATTTTGGAAACTTCCCACATAAATGCAACAACTCTTAAATTCACTCCCTAAATCTTTGAGATCAATTTTGCATCAAAATGGTGAAGATTATGTAGTTGGTAGAGCTTCCACAGCTCATCAACACAATGAAATTGCAGCCATAACACTTTAAGCGACCTAAATCTCTCACATTACTGTGAATAGGTATTGTAGCTCTAATGACAGGTAACAAAGAGAAATCGACAAGATTTTGGAAGGGAGGCATTTAATTTCACATCATAATCCTAATATGCATACTCCTTTTATCATCAACATTGTAGACCTAGTCAAACTGATGTAGACAGTGCTGGAATTACTCTTACACAAGTTTTTAGCTATGTAGAAGATATGTGATGACACATCCTTTCTTAACATAACATTGGACTGGTCACCTTTTGGTAAACAAGGCACATATACTATAGAAGGCATAACATGTTTTATAAATGTTATATAATTTGAAAAAAATGAATTATCAAAGTTCATGTAACGACAATTAGTATTAAATATAGTTCCGAAATTACTCTTCTTCTATTAAATAATTTAGCTATGTAGAAGATATGTTATGAAATATTCTCTGTCAACATTGGACTGGTGTGGGACTGGTCACCTTTTAGGTTGTAAGCAAAGGGCATATAATAGGATGCATAAAATGTGTTTTTAAGGTTATAATATGCCAAAAATGAATTATCAAACTTCATATAAAGACACCTAGTTCAGAGACTTTTCCAGATAGCTACATTGAGAGGTCAGATAACCAAATTCACCACCAAGATCAAAATACCAAGGAATACATCCCATCTTCATCCTAACTTCAAAAGATGTCTACAAGGGAATACATGAAGAACCCATTCATGGCTTATCCAGGGAGGCACTTATGGACCTACCAAGAAACTGATACAACAGGCGATCAACATCTGCCTCAGACATCCAAAGGATGTAACAAATCTAAATTATGTCACTCTTGAAATAATAGACATCAAAGATGTCAAAGACTCAAATTAAAAGAGCTTCATCGATCCATTCCCCACTATTTCACCTTCACATATTTCAGTGAACTGTAAGAGGCCAGATGCCATAGAGAGTGCCTCATTGGATAAGCCAGCTACATTCTTGTTGTATTTTCTATAGACATGAGCAATATCAAGGGAAATAAAGGATGATTCGAGATTCCTTATATTTTGACACCATCCATATTCGAGGCTATACTGAAGGCATTCTGACAAGCTACACTAGCACATTCTAAGGCTGCTATAGTACTTTCATAACTCTGTATTGTGATTCAAATAAATCTCATTTCCAGATTTGAATATTTAAGTAAAAGATGAAGTTTTCCCAATAGTCATCTACATCACATTTCAGATCTCAGCCATTATAAGATTTTCTCACTGCTATCACATTGTATGGCCAAGGCTAAGCATTGATACTTGGCAACAAGAATCAAAGAACTCAATACAGTTTGACAAAATGACTCTCCCTTCCCTCAATTGAGGTAGAAGACACCATAATCATAGAAGAACACAGCAAAATCAGAGAAGATTTAACAAAGCATGGATTGTTGTCCAAGTAATTCACAATTTCAGAACTAGATTTGGGAGTTTTGGAATCAGGAACTCAGGAATTCAAAGAGTTGCACTGACTTGGGAGTTAGGGAATTAGAGGTGTTCAAAAATTCCAGAATACTACCATTGTGAGGGTGATGAGACAGCTAGATGGAGTGCCCTTTATAATTTACTATGTTGTCTTGAATGTTATATGAGAAGTTTATTCAGAAGATTAATCTTGTGGCAGGACATTGAAGAAAATGGCAGAGAGCACCTACCTTCTGAAGTATGAAAATGAGGATTGCTACACTGTTACTCTGAAGTGATGTATGCACTCTATTGCATCCACATCACTGGTTTCGACTGACGATAGGCATTTTTTGTTAGATTTCAAGAAGATAGTGAATTTGATTCACATTTTATTATGGTGTCTTATGCCTCAATTGAGGGAAGGGAGAGTCATTTTGTCAAACTGTATTGAGTTATCTAGACGATTTTTAATCTTCTCATTCATTGTTTTCATAAAAACACCATGTTCTTTTATTTTATTGTAGAGTTATTACTTTTACAAATGCTAGTTATGGTATTCAATTTCTCCCAACATCATATGACTATTAGGTGATGTTGAAAAATATACAAATAGACCAAATAAATTCACCCCTGTTTTTTGAATTTAAAGGATAGGCCGTATTGAAACGTGAAAGGCAAATTTAAATAACAGAATCCAATCTAGTTGATACTTGGCAACAAGAAACCCAGCTTGACAAGGCTAAGCAGACTCATTCTCTCTTTCTTCTTGGAACTATTGAAGGATTAGCCCAAAAGTGTTCTATAAATTTTATTTTAGGTGACAGTTCCGGTTCAAATTTCAAATACATAAGCCTCTTATAGTCATATGCAGTGATGTAAATATCTCTGATATCTCCTCATTTTTCTGAGTTTTTCAGGTCCAAGTTTATGCTTACTAATGTGTTTTGATATTTTCCCCAATATATTCTGGTAGGACAGAATATATGGCAACAGAAAACCCAAATGGCAAGGCTAAGCAAACTAAAATTATTTTTCTGCTTAAATTATTGAAAGACTAGCAGAGGAATGTTCTATGCATTGCCTTTATCGGTAACATTATTTGCAAAATTGGCTGTATGCTAATATACTCATACTACCAGCTTGGTTTTGGTAGGACAGAGTAAATGGAAACAAAAAACCCAGATGGAATTGTCTTATTCTGCTTGAACAATTGAAAGACCAGCCCATAAATGTTCTATAAACTAAGATTTTAAAGTGTTTGCATTTAAGTTGATTTTAGGTGACAGTTCTGGTAGAACCCAGATGGAAAAGCTAAGCAGACTGGAATTCTCTTTTTCTGCTTGAACTATTTAAAGACCAGCCTAGAAATGTTCTATAAACTAAGTTTTTAAAATGTTTGCATTTTAGTTGATTTTAGGTGATAGACAGTTCTTGTAGATATGCATAGTTTTCTTTGAACTCTTTGGAAGTGAATCACAATCCTAATTCTTGAATATCAATTTAGATGAGAATAACCCTCAAAATTACACCTGACTCAGAGGTGTCATATTTATCTTATTTTTCTTTGATATATATGAGATAATCATAGGACAGAGTGAACCAAATTTGGTGCAAGACTTTAGCTGTGTAAGTTCTCAATATGAATCTATGTAAGTTTTCAGATGAGCTCTTTGTTTCTTCTTCATTGATTTTTCTGAATCTATTATCTCAGAAGATCCTTCCTGCCATGATTTTAAGTTTCATTCCCTGCTTGGATCTTATTGTTCAAACAGAGTCCACATATTGTAAGGAGAACCTTGATTTCATCATTACAGTTGAAAATGTACCAGGTTCCATTGTCCTTATTTTGAGCATAAAAGACTCCATGTTGACCCTTTTGTAGTAAAATAAGTTTGTTGCACGTAAAGTGACAAAGAGGTGGTTACAAATGAAATTAAGCATTCAGATTCCTTGGAAAATAAAGACCACTTAAGTCAATCAAAATGACCAGTGAGGATCAACGATAATCTAATATTGAGAACATGGGAATTGGTGTACTAATGCAGGTGTTCAACAAAGGCAGTGCAGAAAGGCTCAACAATGTGATAAAGGATCAAGATGGTATAAAACCAAGCACCCAAAGCACAAGTTCATGCATTGTTCAGTCTCCTTTGAATTGGTTCCCACGAAAGAGGATAGAATCATATCTAGAGCGGAAGATAAGAATGCTGCAGGTATATAAGTCCGTATTTCATACCCTCCAAAAATTTAGTGTTAGTTAATATTTTTGTACTGCTTCACTACATTTACTCTTAGAATGATGTGTTTAGATGCATGCCAATATAATCCTAATTTGACACTTTTTGGCATCTCAACAACATCATGAATTTTCAAAATTTGAACACAGGAAAAGGAAGGCACGAATGCCACACTTGATGAGACATTGGGTGATTCAAATCCACATTTACCCAGGATAGAAAGAGAGAAACTAGCAGCCCAAACTGCAGCAAGGGTAGCTATGGAGGCTCGTAAAGGTGCCTTGGTGGAAGAATCTTGGTGCCAAATTCTTAAGGAAGCTAGGTTGTAGCCCTTGATATCTTGTCTAGATTTTTTAACTTTAATTCTCTAGCTTTACTGCTTTTCTTACATTTTAGCCATACAACTTTTAAATTTCATTTCCATATGTTATTACTTGTATTTTCTACTCAGAATTCAATATCCATTAGCTGAAGTACAGCTGAAGAAAGCCGAACAAAAAGCAGCTGAAGCTTTTGACTCTGCAGTAGAAGTCGGAGTGATAATTGATAACAATCCTGGGGGTTCCAAGCAATCTTTGAAATTTGAGACTACTGATGGAAGATAAACACATATTGTCTCTGCATCATTGGAAACAGCTTTTGAAGTAGAAAAGGAAGTTGCAGAAGATGTGAAAGTAGCATTTTTTCGGTTGGCTCATCTTTCATCTTCCTCCATAAATGATATATTTAATGCTAATGATGACACAATAAAAAAAGCAAGCATAAACGTAGATGAAAATGCTGTTAAGCTCATCAATGATCAGACAATAAAGATTTATCTTCTGAAGCATTTTCTGAAATTGAAGTTCAGACTGAAGGCGAACCTCACACTAACTCTGAATTGGAAAGAGATGCAGGCGCTACCACTCCTGAGACAAACTGTATCCAAATTAGGAAGAATGTAGCTAAGGGACCGTTTCAAAAACATAGACATCATCCTAAAGACCACCAATCTAACAGACAATCTTCTAAAGAGATTATAGTTTCTGAAGAGCTTATTGACTTAATGCTTGGGAGAGTAAAGCTCCTAAAAGAAGAGGAGCTTATCTCTCTTGCAATGATAGTCGCAACCCGGGGTCTAAGTGCTATGCTTAAAGAGGATCACAAGGAGCAAGAAGTTAATGGCAAGTGCAGTTCTGGAGGTCTAGGAGAATCTTGGTGAAACACGTTTCTCGGTTGGAGGCAGAAAAAGCTGCTGCTGCTAAGGCTGTACCTATGCCTGGAGATAAAAAAAGAGAACTCACTTCTGAAATTTTACCTGATCTTGGAAGCATACTTGTAAAACATGTTTCAAAATTTGAGAGTGAAGTTCAGGAAGCCAAAAGGTTGGCAAAAGCTATTAAAGCTGAAGAAAATAGAAACTTAAGAGAACTGCAAGAGCATGGTGAAAGTTTGTCTGAAGATTCAACAAAGGATGATTCTTTTGAAACAATTCCTGAGTTTGGAAGAACCTTTGTAAAGCATGCTGAGCATGTGTCAGAAAAAACAACAAAACTAAGAGTTCCAGAACGGCAGAATGCAGAAAGTTTGGATGTAATCTTGGCTAAAAAGATTCATGCATCATAAAGAGAACGGTTAACTGCCACACGAGAAAAATGTACAAATATGCCTCAGCCAAAATCAGGCTTGTCAAAGAAGCAAAGCATGGAAAGCGATGTGAACCCAACAGATGATATTGATACTAAATAAGATAAAGAGAACAAAGATATAAACATGTATTCAACTAAGAATAAGACACTCAAAATGAAGAGAAAATTTGATATGAATAACACCAACCAAGATAAAATGTAAAACTATAATTTTACTTCTACAGTATCTGGTAGTAACCTCAGCACTATTCCACTGAAGGATATGACTGATATTGAACAAGAGATTCTTCCCATGCAGATTGCCTCAGATGTTGTTGAGCGAGTGCAGAGAAAGCAAAATTACCATGATGAAAATGGTGGGGGAGGTCTATATAATATTTTGGTCAAACATGTCTCAAAATTGGAGAAGGAGAAGTTGGCAGCAGTAGAGTTGTCAAATGAAGCATTTAGTAGTGTGCAGGGAAAGAAACAACTTGATTATGTGAAGACAAAAGATAGTTTGGATAAAGACTTAGTCAAGCATATTTCAAATCTTGAGAAAGAGAAAATAGCAGCAACATTGTTGTCCAATGAAGCATCTAATGGTGTGCAAAGAAGGAAACAACACCATTATGTGAAGGATGAAGAGATTTTAGATAAAGTCTTAGTCAAGCATATTTCAAATCTCGAGAAGGAAAAAATGGTAGCATCAGGGTTGACAAGAAATTCATTGCAGAATGTAGACAGGAAATATCAACCTCATCATACAGTTGAGGAGAGTTTGGATAAGGTATTGGTCAAGCATATATCAAAATTGGAGAAGGAGAAGTTGGCAGCATTGGCATCAGAGGAATCATTTCAGAGGGTGCAAAGAAGTCTGAATCACTATGATAGTAAGGATGGAGAGAGTTTAGGAAATGTCTTGGTGAAACATATATCTAAGCTAGAGAAGGAGAAACTAGAGGCAGTGCAAGAGGCATCTGCAAGGGTACAAAAAAGACAGCATGAGTGTGATGGGAAGAACGAAGATAGTTTGGATAAGGTATTGGTCAAGCATGTATCAAAATTGGAAAAGGAGAAACTGGCGGCAATGGCATCAGAAAAGGAATCATTTCATAGGGTGCAAAGAAGTCTGAATCACTGTGATAGTAAGGATGGAGAGAGTTTAGGAAATGTCTTGGTGAAACATATTTCTAAGTTGGAAAAGGCAAAAATGCACGTGTACATCGGCGGCTAGCAGGACCCTGTGCACAACTGCACTATAAGCCACTAGGCCCATAATACACATAGATACGCAGTAAGCTATACTAGCAGTAAGCAAAAAACATAGATGAACCTTCCCGCCTAAGGGCATGACTATATTTATATATAACTAAAATTAGGATTGAAGGGTTGTTAGCTGCTTTTGCTAAGGTAGTTGGAAGTGGGAAAAAACAAACATGTTGAGACAGAGAATGTTCGCTATGTATACCAGCCAATAGAATCAGCACCGTCACAGTTCTGCCCTGTTTATTGTAAAGCAGTCCTAACACTTATTTGTGCTACGTGAGGACATCCATTTTATCACAAATAAAGAAATGTATCCTTTCCATGACCATCTTACTTACAGTAGTAGATCCCACAAACATAACTTTTTCAATGGAAGAGAAAAGTGCTTATCAAGTTTTATAAAAACCTGTTGTAAAATGAACCAGATCTAAAAGTAATCCTGCTGCTTAAAGTCCTGCTAAAAGGAGTAGCAAGAACCCACTCTTCTAGATATCCCCTCTGCAACAACTTCTTAGCAATCACCAGTTTCAAGACGGCTCCTCGGCTTCTTAGCAATCTCCAGATATTAAGCAATCAAATATTATGTAGCCACACAATGGAAAAAATGCCCTGAACCCAGCTCGCAGGCACCTGAGCATGCAGCCACACGATGGAAAAAACGCCCTAAACCCACTCGCAGGCACCTCGGCATGCAACCACACATGGAAAAAAATCCCTAAACCCAGCTCGTAGGCACCTCAGAATGTAGCCACACAATGGAAAAAATGCCCTAAACCCACCTCGCAGGTGCACTCAGACCTCAAACCACAAGCAAACGAGCTCACAGGCACAGGCACAGCTCGCAGGCATAGGCACGTAGGCAAGGATCAGAGGAATCGTGAACAGCTCAGGACAAAAATTTGAATAAAACGTGCCCTAGCATATTGCATATTTAAATAGTAAAAAAAAAACCCTAGTTACCCCTAATATACCCCCAGTATATTAATTTTTAATTTTTTAATTTTAACCCCCCCAATATGAACGGACGTGATATCGTATTGGTTCCTATGTGACACCCCCGTGATAAAATCCAAGCTTAATGGATTGCACTAATGTATTTATCCAATACAATATGATAAAATTGCAAATAGAAACATATATAAAAAATTTAATGCCATCTAGTCACCAATATAATGCATTCAAGTCAGGTGAAAAGGTTATTCTCTTGCCTGATACCCTGGAGTCCTCTTCTTTTGTTTGTCTAGAGCAGAAAATATGTAGCTGCCATCCTCTACTATGACATTTTCCTGAAATTGGACCCAAAATGATTAGCTTAACCACAACAACAACAACAAAAAAACTGTGCCAAGAAAATCATATAGACAGCATACCCAAATGTTTGTGGATTTAAAATAACATCTTACCTTTGAACATGTAAACCAACTGCAAATTATGTGGAAATGTTTCCTTTGGAAGCAGTCCTCTATCTGAGCTCCACTTACTACATAAATTCAACCCCTGCAACATTTCCATGAACAGTGATCGACGATCATGCCTAACATATTGCAAATTTGCAACACTGAAAACAGTTGTCATCTAATTGATGGTGGATTCCATGCTCATGGTTCTGGAAATGCATCTATAGCAACAACCCTAAAATTTGTCAACAACAGCCCAAGAAGTCAAAAGGTTTGGTCTTTTTTCAATTATCATTGGATTCATGTTTCCCTCTTTCGGTGCATCACCATTTGCACCTTCATAATTATCATATTTACTACATGACTATTTTTCCATGTTATCATGATGTCTTCCATAGGGTTCTGACAAAGAAAAATGACTGATATTAAATATGAACTCTTGCATAGCCTCGAGGTGGCCCAACTTCCTAAATCCTCTACATGTAATTTCTTTTAGTGCAACTTAGTATCTCAAACACCGTGACCTGTATGAGGTAATGGGAAACATTGGCTAGTTGTTGCAACCCAATCTCACATGTAAATGATGTAATATGTTACCACCCATTTTGCTTGGGTGTCCACTTGGAGAAGGGATGACCTTGTCCAAATGGTGAACGAGTAGTTCTGGGCACTCATGTACCGATTCTAGGCAGTTATAACAACAATAAAAGACTTTGTTTCAAACTCTAGGCAGTGATCTCCTGTGGGATTTTAACATTAATAAGGTTCTATTGCATTTACAACAGTTAAAGGGGCATAGAGCCAACCTATCCTAACAGATTTCCAAGAGCCAATCTATTCCAAATAATCTGAAGTCGTCCTCAGAATCAATGGGGCCATAGATGACTAAAATTAATCATTGATCATAATGTGTATTTACATACTAGTATGAAGCACCTTTTTGAAGAATTTGAGGCTGAATTTTCGGAGGTTCCAATCGAGAAAGTGGATCGGATTTTGATTAGCTCAGGGGTTAAATTAATATTGGCATCATGGAGCAATATTTTCTGGTAGATTCCACGTAGTTTAGCTCAAAGATTAGCCATTTATGATCAGTCTAGACTCTGGACACTTTTTAGGTGGTTTTTGGAGGGTGTTTATAGTCTGAAGTTATACAGTGTAACTTGTAGGTACAATCATAATAACAACAACAAGCAATCACCTACAACAACAAAATAATATTCCCGTACTTCTCTTAGGGTAGTTTTGTAGGTTGTTTCGTGGCAATCTAATGTGATCTAGGCATGGTACCCAAGTACAGAGGTGCGCATGCAAATCTAAGTGCTTTGGAGGGATTTATGAGTAGTATGAAGGCAATAACAAAATAGTATAAATACATATAAGAATTACAAGACCCCAAATAGTCATAATCAACAATACTTTCTAGTCAAAGAGCCATTACAACCATCCTAATGAAAAAGGAAACCCCTAGAGGACCATCTTAAGCATAATATTGAAGCGCCATCCAACATCCATGACAATTCAAAGGAGGTCGGCTTGTAAAAGAGTCTTTTGTGTAGAATGTCATAGCAGCTAAAGGGATAATATTGCAACAATACAAGGCCACTGTAGAGTCCTCATCTCACCCTTAAAGGAGAAGCACACATGTTGTCTAGGGAAACAAGTAGTATATCAGTTGTCAGATCTCTATTTGAGACATGGTTACGACTGTTGAAGTTCAGGAACAGCCAAGGCACCCCATATTGTGCCCTAGAACAACAGGATGGGTGTGTAAGCTCATCAAATGGGAAAGGCCACAGCCCTAAAGGAGTTTTTAAGTTGCATGGAGATGGATTCCACTGATTTTCAGACCTTTTTTAGCCCTCCATTATCCTTACCTCAGTGCCTTAGATTCGCCTCATCCAGTGCCTTAGCTAACGATCCTTTTTTTATGCACGAGGTGCCCATATCCACAAAGTTGTTTGCTATTTGAAGGGTTGTTTCAGAAGTGATTCCCTATCTCTTGAAATGAAGGTTTACAAATTGTGTAAAGCATGCCATAAGCAATAATCTTCTACATCATATTCTTTAATCATTCTCATCACAAGTTTAAGCATTGGTATACATATAATATAGGAATAGGTCACCATAATCATCATAGCACAACAAATCCATTCTCATGACAAGTTTATGCATTGGTATACATATAATATAGGCATAGGTCACCATAATCATCATAGCACCACAAATCCAAGGTGTTACTATACATCAAAGATCAAAATCCTACCAAAGAGCCATATACTTGATCTCACCATATACTTGTCTCTATCTTATATGCCCATCTGTATACTGTGTATGATATCTACTGCTCTGCTCGAACGAACTAGGTCACCACTGAAGTCATCTCAAAGGACAAGGAGATCTCAGTCCTGACAATGAAATACTTAAAAAATGCTTTGAATGGATCATGATGTAATAATGATCCATGTTGTATATAGGTGAACTTACAATGGACCTCTCATCTACATGGGAGTCCCTATTATTAATAAGAAAAGCACCATAACATCTTACCTTTGAACCTGTAAACCAACTGCAAATTATGTGGAAATGCAGCCTTTGGCTGTAGTCCTCTATCTGAGCTCCACTTACTACGTAACTTCAACCCTTGCAATATTTCCATGAACAGTGATCGATGACCATGCCTAACATATTGCAAATTTGCAACACTGAAAATGATTGTCATCTAATTGATAGTGGATTCCATGCTCATGGTTTTGGCAATGCATCTATAGCAACAACCCTGAAATTTGTCAACAGCAGCCCGAGAAGTCAACAGGTTTGGTCTTTTCAGTATCTGATCTGGGTCATCGGTGGTTTTGTTGGCTATGCAAGATATTCATCAGGTTTATTCATAGCATATTGGCGTGTCTTTTGCTAATAACTAATCATAAAACAATAAACATGTGAAGATGTCCATTTCCTTCACTTCAAAGGGCATTATAAATAGGGGATAACCTGGTTCCTGAAGAGCTTGAAAGAGATAGAAACAAATGAAATTTTAGTGGGCCCCTTCTTTGTTTAACAACATGCTCACAACTCAGTGCCCAGATTATTGTCCATTAAGAAGCTCATAACTCTAGATAAAAACCCTTGAATCAGACCAAGCCACCACAGGAATGTTCGAATGGCATACATATCATGCTTAATCTTCTACAAGGGCTTTATCTCATGCTCAATAGTATGATTACCTCGGTCAAAGTATTTGCACACAACAACATGGCTGCCCAGGTCATGGCTTGAGGTAGCATGGTTTCCTAGGTCATTGCTTGAGGCTTCCAATGAGAACCTTTTAAAGCTCTGAGCTTTTGCTCATTTGTTTATGATAAGGGGCTCTGAAGCCCATGGTCATCCCACAATGGAGAATTTCTAGGAAACCCTCTATGCAAATAGCAAGTGCTAGGAATATTTCCTTGATGCAGATACAGATGCAGAGTTTAATTAAATTTGAAGTTGGGGTCTTTAAAAAGAAATCGATTTAGTAAACAATGAATCATAAAGCACAACCCTCCCCGACCGTTTTTGTTTGACGATAAAGACATCAAAGAAAAAACAGGACCTCGGATTTCCATGTATTTACATTTTGAAGACCCTAATTGCCGTAGCATATATCTCATTATCGTCAGTTGGGCTCCATTATGCATCAATATATTATCGTTGGTACCTGATCTTCCTAATGTTTTCCTCGCCTAGAAGGTTTGCGTGACTAGGGAATTTATTTATTTTGTTTTCGAATGGTAGGAAAACCCAAAAAATATGTAGTAGAATAAGCTGGAACTCAAGGAAAACCTTAAATAAAATAAAACATTATTCACATTATTTTAATTAAAATAAAAGACAGACCACGTGGCCACTACAAGTACTAGAAAAAATATATAAAAAAACTCAAAAATGGATTATCTTGGCATCGACGTGTTTATTTTTATTTTTATGCAATAATGTATTTTTATTCATATATGCATTCACAATTACTTTGGAACAAAAAGTGTATGACAATGGTCCATGTACCATGTTTAGAGGAAAGGATTCAGCTACCTAGAGAGGTAGTTTATATATCTCAATTGTTATGAAGACTTGATATAATGGTTATGAAGAAATTTGTTAACCAATAATTTCTAGTCACACTTTACACATACATTTGCAGAAAACCATAACGTTTTACTAAACATGCAAAACCATTGACCAAGAATGAGAGAAGTAGGTAGAAAACATGGAATATATCTCCTATAAAATTGTGTCCTTGAGAACAAACATGTAGGGGTCTTGGAATTGCTTCTTATTGATAGATTGTCTCATACTAAAGCTTTACCAGATATAAAGCTCATTGAAGTACAAGCAAATCGAAGTTCAGTACTAAAACATTAAGAGGAAACAATTATATGAAACAATATAAATTCTAGAATCTGAATTCAAGTCATAATTGCAGGCAAATTTATATGAAACAAAATGGCCTCGCCTATTACACAAATTGCAGGGGTTTGCATGAAATACTTGGAACATGATGATGCAAATCCACGCAAGAAGGAATCAAGGGCACCTTTCCTCAACTTCTAACGACTATTAATTGAAGCTCATAAGTGTCAACAAACGTAGCTGTATATCCTATGGATCCCCTATAGAATGCAATTTTATCCAAAACTCAACACCTCTGACAACAGGGTATTGGTTCACTGGTGAGGCTGATGGATTGTTAAGCTATGCACCAAGTTTCAATCTCATTGTGGTATGCACCCATGAATGGTACAAATTTCAAAGGGATAAGGAAGGGGGCAATTCAAGTAATTTGGTTCTTTGGATTATGTTTCCAAAACACTCACCTAAAAAATACACTTTGTGACTTTGATATTTGCAGAGTTAGTTCAAGATATTTCAAGCTAAAAATCCACAGTTAAGTGTATTCATAAGTTAGATGGTTGGATGTATGTTGTTGCATTACCACATTTCCTTTTGAAGGACTACCAAGGCCTTGTTTTGGAATTTTCAAATAAAGGCCACTCCTGGACGTGTACTTTAATGATTGTGGGATTCGGGTGAGTCAATGGTTTGAATAAGTAACCATAGCTTGAAAATGAAGATTGCTAATGAATAAAATCATTGAAGTAGTGAGTTGATTTTAAACCATCTAGGAACCTAAAATTTGGGACTTAATCATGTGGATATATAAACCAATTGCTGTTTTAGCGAATTCTTAATTGGTGGTCATACCTAGTTGTGCGGTGGCCGAGAATGCTCTTCTTATCATACAGGTCTCTAGTTGATGATGTAAGGTAACTCCATGATTCCGTGAATAGCTACAAGGAAGAAAAATGTATGATACATCATTATGATGTAGGTTGTGTACCCTTCTAGGTGGATTCATAAATAAAGAGATTGGATAACTCTTTGGTGGACGTAACCCAAAGATTGGGGTGAACCACGTACATTGTCTTGTCTTCGTGTTATTTGATGTGGATTATTTTGTGTTCTTGATGTAATTATCTTATGTTCTTTTATCTTACCTAAGGTCTTCTTGATAATTGGTGCTTTGATCTTAACTGCTCTAGATGTTTGACTAATGATATTGATTGATGCCATAGGTGCAAACAGTCAAATAAATTCGAATGAATGTTTTAAGATGTTAAGAAAGATTGTTTATTTGATATTTATAACATGATATATAACGTAACAGTGAATTCCCTCTTAATGACCAACACCTTCTAGGGATTGATTTATATAACATGTTAGTCGCTAAGGTAACTACATCATAAGAAGGGTGTTCGATAATGAAGTCGATGATTATTACTATGATCTTTATGGTACGAAGTTTTTGTGGTATTTAGAGGGAATATTTTCATCAAAAGACAGTATCCAAGAAAGATGCAAACGTAAAAAAATTATTGTCCACATAATTATGGTTATTATACAATGTTTGTTTCCTGAATAACTTAATAATGTTGTGGATATATATTGAACTCTGTCGGAGCAAAATCAAATGTTTATTTAATGAGGTGTTGTGTCGAAGGATTAACTGCAGATATGATCTCTTTTCTTAACTCAAAAGCATTTAGGTCGCATGGGGTCATCACATATGGTATCAGAGCCGACTACAACACTGGACCCTTAAGAATGGGCTAACATGATAGTTTTACAGGATTACATTTGGAAGTAATTGCAGCAGTTGGTACTCTCTCCTTATTTGATCTTTTGCAGGACTGTTCACAGAAGGGGGAAAGCGCCAAGCTTCGAATTCTGGTCTTTATTGTGGCATACATTTGAGTTCCCACTGATTGTGTGAACTGGAGTTTCTATTTGCATAGCAGTTAATCCGGTAATGTATCTGTCAATTATTTTATTAAATGGACTTATGAAATAGATCTGGAAAAATGCAGGTGAATTGACTTATTGTATTATATGGAAAAAAAACAAACCTAAGTTTAATGTTGATTTGTATTTTTCTTTTGAAAAACTAGAAAAACACAGCCATTAACTATATGTTGAATTTCTTCCATTGTTTTGATCTGACTAATAATTCGTTATGGGAAACGTTTATTTCAGCATTGTAGAAAACTAGATCCATTAAATGAATTGATATCTTGTGTGTTTGTTAAAAATATTTGAGTTTTAATTTGAAAAGACCGATCAACAGGATGGTTGAAATCGGTGTGGATTTTCAGCATAGAAACCATCTCCCTTTTATTTGAGATCATGTAGGTTTGTTTCAAGTCGTTGTGTTTTCAACGAAAGATTGTGATCCCAGGGTTGGTTGAATCACTGCAGATCAAATTGATAAGAATTTTTAATACTTATGCTATCCTCCAGCGTGTTCCATAAAGGCCCCGACTTGTTACATAAAAGCTCCATTGCATTGCCCTTTCACTAAAAGAGAGATGCTTGTCATCTGATGATGTTCTAAATGCTTTTTGCTAAACGTGTCCAACAAATCATCCATTCTTCCATGATTTTGCTTATTTCCAATTGATTTTTCATTTTGGCCTTCATTTGTAAATATTGCTTCTGTGCAAAGGATAACATTTACCATGCTTGAAAATTCGCGTTCCAATGGCAGTTTTAATAGTACAATTTATCAATGAGTTGTACAGTAAAGATTATTTAGTATATAATTTCGATTCTGATTTCAGTTATTAGATGTCCTTTGCTTGACAAAGATGTTTATTACGACCACCTTAATTATTGATTTTGATGTCATTCTTTTGTGCTCATTTTACACCTCTCATGGAATATTGGGAGCTCTAGCCTTATTTCTGAATGATTTAAGTACGTGGAATATAAGTTAGTAGGAACTTGTGCTTTATATTGAGTTTGATGAAGGACTTGATGGTGTTCATACATGGTATTAAGCTAATGGTAGTAATTAATGTTTGATGGAAGGGGTTATATGTATGGTTTAAATTTGTAGCAGTATTAGTATGCAAATATCGATTTATTCAAGAATCAATATTGTATGTTTAAACATTTCAAGGAGTATTATTGGAATAATATTGCCTTTTTTGTGCAAAATTGATTTCTGCTGATTTGAGTGGTTTAGGGCTTCAATATCGCTCCCCCAATTGCTCGTAGCTACAAGTGGTTTGAACAGCTGAGCACGCCCACCAATTATGGCATGGCTTGAAAGTTGCTTGAAATTGAAGCAAGTAATAGAGGTTTTGTGGTTGGAAATTTCTTGGGATAGTTTTATTAAGTTTTGTATTCCTCAATGTGCAGTAAAATTCTTCTTCCTGTTTTGAAATTGAACTGATTCATATGCAGTAGGACTTTCTTGTTGATTAGTCGTTTTGATAAATATGTTTTATTCAACTTGGTGTTGAACATTCAATGTTAATTTGGATGAACTTTGGACTATGGTTGGGGTATTTTTACACAAATGGCATTGTAGGAAGTGTCTAATATTATTTCCAGAACACGAGCTTCATGGAGACAGCTCTGCTGTTGAGTTTTCTTACAACTAGCGACATGCACTTTATCTCAGGTTTTTTGGGGTTTGGTTGGTGTGGAATAATTATCAGTAGTTCATTGAGGATGCCCATCTCTATGACTGAATTATTTTAATTCTAGAAGGGGAAGTTTAACTAAATAGTTGTTTTAATTGGTTTTTTCAATTGGGATTTTCTGACCTTTATTGTAGTGAGGCTTATTGCAGGCAATTTACTTTGTTTAGAATTGCTAATAGGTTTTGGATGTTGGTCTTTGCGGGACTCTTTCTTAATTAGATTTTTGAACTTTGTACATTGCAGCCAATCTACTTCTTACTAAATTTACATTCATTATTAGTTTTGGGGACATTGCTAACACTCTACGACTGACCTGCTTTACATAAAACAAATGGTGGAGATATGATAGCGCTTTGTTTTCAGTGACCTAGCTCTTCCCTTGGATTGGTTTATTAATGTTTTCACCATTAACTAAAGTAGAGTTAAAAGCAAGAAGTTAGTCTACACAGAGGTAGCTCTAATCGAGATGGCATTTAATTAGTATTTTACAGATTTATCGAGGTCCACAAGAATTCTATAATTTGTTTGGAGACTTATAATATCTAGTAGATAAAAGTTCAGATGTAGTATATATAAAATTGCAACAGTGAGTGAATTTTTTATTCTGATGTAATGAATTGAATTTAATGAGTGGTTGCATGGTAAAAATTCTCAGGTTTTATGTGTTTTCTTGCGAATGGTGTTCGTATAAGAAATTGAAAGGGTCTTGTGGCTTTTTGTGAATGCCTTCTTGTCAATTCGGGTGTTTAAAAGAAATAAAAAAAGGCTCTTGTCTGATGAATGAGAAATGAAGTAATACATGACGTATGTTAAAAATTTGATGTTCTTTTGATAAACTGACCAGCTATGGATTGATTATAGGCATGGGAAATTGTGGCATGAGGAGTGATAAAGAGTTAAGAAGATATGAGAAAAATATCATGGGCATAAAGTTGTCACCACGAGGAAGTGGTGATGGAGGTAGTGGTTGAAAGCTACCTTGTTTTCCCCTTGGCCAGCGAGGGACCACTATGTATTCTGGGGACGCCTAGATGTAAGACATTTTGGTTAATACTCGTTCCGCACACATTGAGAGGACTGTCATAAGAGTAGGGGGGACACTGTGAAGAGAATAACCTCTAGGCATTGTGCAGGTGTGCGAGAACGGAGTGCCTCGCTTGGTGAAGCATCCTGAAGAGCACAAAAAGGAGATATGCCTAGGGAAGGGTATCATCCTTGTGTTGGGTGGCTTGAATTGGTACTTGGAGTACTTTTAGCACTTGGAGTGTTGGGATGGAGGACATCCAGAGAAAAGAAATGATTCCTCAGATCGGGGACGACATAACTGTCCAAAAATTGGAGGTAAAACCAACGGTAAAAATGATAGTAATCATGTTTTATTGATAAATAAATTGCATTATGAAAATGATTGGGTATTATGGTACCAATGAACACTATAAAATTGCAAATGGTAATAATGCAAAGGAATCTTTGGCTGATGTTTAAGTTGAATTATAAATTTGTACGTGATGTACTGAAGAAAATTGCGCTAGACTCGAACCTTGTGCAGGAAATTGCAGGTCCTGAATGATAGCGAACTGTGGAAAAGATCAAAGAATATTGGCAGACAAAGCAAGAAAAGATGACTCGGGAGAAGAAGGAAATAGTTGAAGGACAAGAACACCGAGGACGGTGTTAATTTTAGGGGGAAAGGATGTAATGTCCCTCCTATATACCCCTAAGCAATTTGTAATTTTGAATATTATTGTTCGAGGGCTTTTGGGTGAGGAGGTCAAGGCCAAGGCCCCACCAGAATAAAACCTCAAAGGATAGGCGATTTACTTCCTAAATCTTAAAACATCAAGACAACTTAAACAACGGGAAAACGAACCGTGAGGGAAAGAAGAGAATGGTTAGGGAGCCTCAATTTCTACACCATAGTTTGATCAACGTATTAACTACGGAATCCTATAGGGATCCCTATTTCCTTTCTTGTAGTCGTAACTAGCGCAATTTAAAAATACTATAGCCTAGTGGTTTGAACTCTAGCATAATTAAGGTTGGCATGAGAGGTTATCACCTTCCTAACCTCAACAAAGAAACAAGGAGTTAAATTAAAAAAGAAAAATAACCAAACA
>LPNX011069849.1:2500-23634 GCA_001517045.1 Pseudotsuga menziesii | reverse complement strand
ACAGTAAACACATATTCTATTAAATGGCAAAAATAGAACAGACTGTAATACAATTGCTAGAATGGTGGTAGCTATCTCTGAGAAGAGATGTGGCTGCTACGCTCATCTGTGCCAAGATGAATAAAAAATGAGGCCAAAGGGGCCTATTTATAATAATAATGAGGGTGAGAACCCCAAAAGTCCCAAACATAACCCTAGAAGATGAATCGTCATAAAGTTTGCGGCCCCAAGGTGGTAAGTTGAACAGTTAACTTCTTGAGGTCATAACTTTTGCATACGATCTCCAATTTGGGCGTTCGATAGCTCGTTGGAAAGGTCTATTTAAGATTTAAAACTTTTGGTTGGCCAAATGCATGCCAATGGAAATAATTTGGCCCTGAATCGCTAAAAAACGTTGTTTAGGGCCTCAAAACAGCCCCAGAAGTTTAGGACCCGAAAAACTGTAGAAAAATAACTATGAAACTGCCACAATGGACAATTGTTTTGAGCCAGTAGAATAGGTGGGTGGCCACTGATCTCCATCTAGATCAATCCTCCCTCCTTAGGAAGCAATGGTTTCCATTGCATCAAATCCTGTATCATATCTCGAACTGTGTGTTGAGTTGATCTCCTGGTGCGACATTTGCTTAAGTGAAGAGGCTTCCTTTCTTTGACATCCCGAGAAGGATGTAATTTTTGTATGGATCATTTGTTTTTGGATGAGCACCTTGAATGCATGGCCTTGCATTGTAGAGGTACTCGAATAGATGAGGAAACAATGGCTCTGTCTTCTTCTTGTGTCTGATGAGCAGAGACACCCTGTGTGTAATGTCCCGGTTTTGACCCCGTTACATTAGATGTATATGATGTGTATTTTGTAAATGATAATGGTGTGGAGTTAAAGGCCAAGGCCCCACCATTGATCGGTTATGCTATGTTTTGGATTTAAAATTGTCACCGATTGTATATCGGGGCATGTGGAATATATTATATTGGTCATCCTGTAAATATGCATCTATAATTAAAATGAACACAACCAGCTACGGTCGCGGAAACTAAATCGAATGGGGGCATGATTTTCGCAAGGATAAGGGTGGGGAAATTTGTCAACCTTGGCCAATGAGGGAAAATACCCATGTGTTCTCTTCCTTTTGTCTCACCCAACCACTGCAATTAATAATTTCTGTTGGTAGTTGAGGGAAGTTATGGCAGTTAATTGTTTTGGGAATGAGGTGGTAGGACTATCAGTCCATGCCTCCACGCACAATCCACCCATAGTTGACTTCTGAATGGAAAGGAAAAACACACTCTTCACCCACGCATATTTTTCTTCCTCTCTCCATGAGTTTCTGAACACCCACACAATGAAATTTCGCATCCCTCCTATTGTTTGTTCATCCACGGGCAAAAACAGAGTTGTTTTTCCTCACGTAGGACCTCCATTATCTGTTCCTTTCCTCACTGGGTTGGATTGCTTCCTCATGCACAGGAATTTCCTGGTTTCCAGTTGATACAGCGAGCTGAGAGCTGTGCGTTTTCACCCATGATTTCCTGAAAAGTGCCATTCACGTCAGCTGTATGTTCTCCTTACAGATCGGTATGGTTGTGTAATTTCCATCATTTTAATGCTGAGATTGGGACTATTGTTCTCCCCCCCCCCATGTTTACTGTTTAGTTGGGACTGTGTAATTCGATTATTGGGATTCGTTTTGGCCACAAGAGGGCCAAGAACGACTCAGAAATCGTTTTCCCTGTTTAAGCTGTGACAGCTAAATTAATTGCCTGAGTGTAATGGTTGGTCTTCGGACTGTGGGAGGAGCAGGGATGTTGGATTATATTTGTTTGATAAACCTGGTGGCTAGAAACCACATAGAAAGAGCTAGAGGGCTGGCCTTCTTCTCCATCACTCTGAATAGCACTGGAAGGGAATGCAGGGCCTGAGGGACTGTGTAGCAGAGAAGGGACTGATTCCTTGTGTTGGGTGTGTTTGGGTGTCTTAGAGGTCAGGCTAGTTCTGGTGTAGGTGTTCTTGGCTCTGTAATGAGCTCACCAGCTTAGCAATTTTCCTTCTCCAGCTCCTTAATGGCCTGATAAACCCAACTATGTTGGCTTGGCTGTGTTATTGTATATCCCTGGCTATGTGTAAGCCTGCTACTTCCCTTATTTCTTGGAGAATCATGCCCAACTCGGGGGTGGTAGCGCTGCTGAGAGATTAAGGAGCACACTGGCCTATGGTTGGGTGGAACGTTGCAGTGACGTAGCTGGTTGCGAATCGAGTTCATCATAAGATAAGTGATTTTATCCATTTTACTTCTGAAATCTCAATTTCTGTTAATGAAATTGATGAACATGTGGAATGAATATATGCATGTATGAATGCTATTGTTTCCCGCTGTGTATGAGGATTAAATTTCATCTATGCATGATAAACAATCATGTGTGCATATTTTAGTTCAATTTTCGTTTAAGCATTATGTTTCAGCAAATTTTATACCTGTGCATGTTCATGGGGCTCTTAGCCCAGGCATTGAAGCTTGGAGTTGCGTCCTCTTTCCCGGTCGGAGGCATGGGGACGTGACACTGTGCAGAGGGCGTGGAGGTCTCTGTGATTTTATGTTCTCCTTCAGACACAATTGTGAAGAGGAATAATTTTCTGATGTGGAATCTTATATTCCTACCTTACGAGACTTTGTTAGGTGCAACGGTCTCTCATATTCGATAGAGTTTTCCTCCCAAAGTAACAATGACACTGGGAGGCTGTGACTCATATACAGCATGACGCTTCCACATATATGGTTGTCCTAAAAGAACATCACAGACCTTAAGTGGGGCCACATCACATAGTACCTCATCTTGGAAAGGCTTGATTCCATATGTTAGGAGGCATTGTTGAGTAATGTGGATACCTCATCCTTGGCTTAGCCAACCGATGCTATAAGGTTGCGCGTGTGGTGTTGTCGGAAGCTCCAATCTCTTGACGACTTCTGCCGAGATCAGGTTCTTTTGGCTGTCGTTGTCAACAACAAAATGTAAAGGCATTCCCTTCACCCACATCTGTGAGTGGAATAGGTGCTCCTCTGCCTTTGAATCTTCAGGATCCTCTAGTTGAATCTGTGCGGTAGCAACAGTGGCAGTGGGGTCTGCATCAATGATCTGCCTCCCATTGTGTGCGGTTGTGGCATTGGGTTTAGAATTAGAATCAGGATCTGATTCTGAAGATTTCATCTCGGCCACTAATGATTGCTTTGAGCAGCATTCATCAGTGTTGTGCTAAGGGATTTTATGAAATTTGCACCACTTACCAGTGTCCTTGTTTTTCTTTTGATATCCCTTCTTTTCTTGTGGCGGGGACTGGTTGTCATTTTCTTTTGTTGTGTTTTGTACGCCAGGGTTTACCTTGCCTTGCTTTTGCAGTGGATTCCCAGGTCCAGAGTCTCACTTGTTCTTTTGTCGAAATTTCTCCTCGATTTTGACAGCATACCGATAAGCGGATCCAAGTGAAGAGATGTCGAGGAAGTCCATCTCAGTTTGGATGTACTAATGTAGACCACTGCAATATTTTAGGATTAGGTGCCACTCGGAGTCTTTGATACTCAGCTTTTTCTGTAGGGTATGAAATTTGTTGGTGTACTCTGACACCGTTTGGTCCCTTTCTTGACGCAGAATGGTCCATTTTGTGTACTGGTCATCATAGTTTTCCACAGGGTAATACTGTTTCCTAATGGCATCTATGAAAGAGGCCCAAGTGGGATTTGTTTCAAACATTCCAGACTCGTCTGATGAGTTTTTCTCACAATAAGTACCCCACCAATTTTGGACATGGGGGACTGCCTTAAGGAGCACAAAGGTGATCTTTTCTCTGTCGAAAAAATTGTGGACAGAGAAATACCCTTCTAGAACATTCAACCAATTATCCAGGGCATCTGCATCAATATTTCCTTCAAATAAAGCAATATCAAAGTTAACTTGTACCTTAAAGGGAGTTGCATCCCCAAACCAACTGCTCATTGAAGATGCACTTGCCATTGCCAGCATTCACCGAAGGATTTGGGTGAAACTATCCATCATCTCGTTCCTCTGTCGCTCAAGGGATTCCTCGAGTAGTGATTTGATAGGATCTCCTACTCCGTTGTCTCTCTTTTATTCCGCCATGGGAGGTCATTTGGGACGGCGAGAATGATCAAGTGAAACTAGTTCGAGACCAAACTCTCTATACTTGGACCTCGTCGGGGACATGCGCCAAGAAACAATCAAAGAGCAAATTGCTCTGATACCACTGATCCGGATTTATGCGTGAACGAAATAAAGAACATACACATCATAATAATCAAATCATTTTGCAAAGATAACAGAGATACAATAAACACATATTCTATTAAATGGCAAAAATAGAACAGAGTATAATACAATTGCTAGAATGGTGGTAGCTATCTTTGAGAAGAGATGTGGCTGCTACGCTCATCCGTGCCAAGATGAATACAAAATCAGGCCAAAGGGGCCTATTTATAATAATAATGAGGGTGATAACCCCAAAATTCCAAAACATAACCCTAGAAGATGAACCGTCATAAAGTTTGTGGCCCCAAGGTGGGAAGTTGAACAATCAACTTCTCGGGGTCATAAATTTTGCATACGATCTCCGATTTGGGCGTTCAATAACTGGTTGGAAAGGTATATCTAAGATTTACAACTTTTGTTTGGACAAATGCATGCCAATGGCAAACATTTGGCCCCGAATTTCCAAAAAACGTTGTTTAGGGCCTCAAAACAGCCCCAAAAGTTTAGGACCCAAAAAAATGTAGAAAAATAACTAGGAAACTGCCACAATGGACAATTTTTTTGAGCTAGTGGAATAGGTGGGAGGCCACCGATCTCCATCTGGACATAAATTCTAGCAACGTTTTGGCCTGAAGGACCATGTGAATGAGGTGTAGGGTGAATATTCGAAGAACAAGGGATAGAAGATGAAGGGATCTATGTAATTATGTATGTACTATTCCCTACAGTCACTCGTCTCGGATCTGGTATCCTAATAGGATCACTAACCCTAGACCCAGGAGTAATATGTGATGTAGCTTCCACCACCAGGATGGAAGGTGCAATGTGACTAGTGCTCCCAAACTTCTCCGGATGGTAAGGAATGAGAGTGCCCCCAGGCATAGTGTTAGGCTCGAACTCAAATTCGACATGAAATTCCAAATCATGTGTGGGAAAAACAAACATACCATAACTACCATAACTAGTGCTCATGGGTTCAAAATGAGTCTCGTCATCCTCTAGCATTCCATACTAGCGATGCGTCAATGGGGAATCAACCCTAGAGTAAGTAGGTCTATCATGAAAGGTTCCTATCTCAGAAATCACAGGACCTAACTCAGTCAAGTTGGGTGAAGGATCATAGTTAGGAGTAAACTCCCCATCTTCGGCATGAATGGGAGAAGGTGGTTTAGTAATACCTTATATATGGTCTCCCATTGTGTGTGAATCAATGTGTGAAGTAGTCCGCCTGGACTTTCTATTTCTCACTCCCAAAGGAGGAGGAGATGTAGAAGGTGGAAGTCTTGCTAAACGAAGAGAACGGCAAGGAGCTTCACTCGAATCCACAATGACTCAAAAAATATAAAAGACTCTCTATCTATGCAAACCCTAGACAAGCAATCAATCACCCACAATCAATCACCAATAAAATCTAAAGCCAAATACAAGCAATCAAGTGCAGGATAAGTGAGCTCCCAAATGAAGCAGGTATGTCTCTCCTAGGAGAGGCTTCAGACTCCCATACACAACAAGCGGAGGTACGTAACTAATTATGTTGGCCCTTAGCTTCAACATGTAAAGTGACTGTGCTGTCTGACCCCAACCTAGCCGGGACACCTATAGAAAAACCCCGACAAAGTACCCCCTCGATATCTTAGGTAAGGCCATTAAGGTCACCTCAATATAATCAATGCTCAGGAGGACATTCACAGGCGGGATTGACCATATGGGTAGGGTAGCAAAGCCTGAAACTCTCGAAAGATCCCCTAGATACAAATACAATCCTGGAAATATCTTCGGTGCTACTCAGTTATGACTAGGGGTCATCTCAATCAATAACCGCTCACACTGCCTCGTGCTTAACTCCCTTTTGAGAGGAGGATCCTGAAAAACACTAGTTATACCAAGGAATTTCACACACTCACCTGGACAGACACATACAGGTTGTTTTTTAGTGGTCTTGGAGAATTTACTCACAATGAATTATTCCAAGACCCTAAAACCTAATCTTGTTGGTGAACCCTATCAAATAAATTAGTGTAGTTCATTTTAATTAAGTGTTTATTTTAATTGTCTTTATTACTCAAAAGAGGGATATGGTCATGCAACTAATGGCGTTATGGCACGACATGAAGTAAAATGCACACCTAAAAATCAATGTAAATGCATTGTGTCCATGAAAATAGGGTATGCTACTATGTGTAATGCACAATTTTCTTCAAATGATAAATGCAAGCTTTCCTATATGAAATCGTAACTAATACTCCAAAGCAAATCTAGTGCAAGTACTATGCAAAATGCAAAATGCAATGCATGATGATAAGCAAATATATTTGTATTTTTTTTAAATAAAATGAGATATAAAAAGCAAAAGAATGATTCTACAACCCCAAGAATCTGTAAGCACACTCAAGCAGCACTCAAGCAAAGCACTAAGGTAAAATAAGTCTAATGCACTAATCCCAAAACAAAAAATAAAAAATGCAATGACAAGAACATTCTTAAAAAAAAAGAAATTTACCCTAAAAAAATGTCTCTGGTCAGAAACAGAGGTGTATACAGACAAACAGTATCAAAGGAGACTAAGCAATCATCACAACTCACCCAGTAACCATTCAACTTCCTCTAAAAGGAAAAACTAAGGGCATACACAATTGTTCGTAGTAAACCCATGTGTATACGCGGAAATGACAGAGAAAACCGCATGTATACATGATTGTGAGTTCAAAACTCATGTATAGGAAGAAAGGTGCATAAAAATCAAGGCAAACAGACAAGCTAAGACAAAATTCACACCAATCAGACACTACCAGGAGAACATGCCCCTAGACCCGACACAGAAACAAGAGAGAAAGAGCAATTCAAAGTCAATGAATGCTGATAGAAAACCCCCAAAGGACAACTACCAGGAACTCCCCAGTGGAGTCGCCAATTCTATTACAGAGAGAAATTCCTATGGCCCGGGTACCACAACAAACAGCTTGACTCTAGAAATCAATCCTTTCCAATATGCAATAGAAATTAAATATCTAACACTAAAGGATCAAACCTCGTACCTTATTCCAAACGATTGAACTAGATCCCCGTTGAGCTTTCCAACTTCAGCTTGAATTGATAGATTACTTCCTCAACAACAACTAAACTATACAAGCATACTATATATATTTGTGTTAGATCTATTCTAGCATATATAATCAACAATGTATAAGCATTTGAAAACATCCATGGATAAAATATTCATTCAAACATACATTATTGGATACGAAAAGATATTTCTATTAATTAAAAATTAGAGATTACAATGGATACAGCCTCTATTGGCACGTCTGCGAATCAGAGAAACTGAATCCCCCACTTGGGCCTCCATGACCTCAATCCTCCATCTCTCGATAGCAAGCTCACAAGCAAAAGACAAGTTTGGGAAGAACACAAAAGTTCTCCAAGGGACAAAGGGATGCAGACTCAAGCACAAGTTCCGTCAACAATTGACTATAGTTTCTTTGCTCTCAATTCTCTCATATGCCTTCAATGTACCATAGAGTTCCTTATATAGCTTTCCAAAGGGGTAATGAAAGGTCAAATCCAAGCGATCTCAAGGCATAGGGAAGGCCAGGAGTCAAGTGAGTCAGATCCATGTCAAGGAAAACTCCAAAAGGATTTGGATTATGCACACATCCCAATGTACACAGTTTTAGGGGTTAAAACCACGTATACACATGATTAGGGGTTTAAAATTCACATGTACTAATTTTCACATGTTTTTAGGGATGGTCAAGGAAACATCAAAGGACAAAAAATGGTCCAAGGGGTCTAAGGAGTCTGCAGGGGGACAGGGGAAGGCCATACAACTGTGATTCATCTACAGTGGTAAAATCAGCTACAACAACTAACTTGCATTTGGATATAACTTTTATAAAACTCTATGGGCCTTATCAGGATAGAGAATCATTTTGGTTGAATCTGGTGGCCTTGGATTGTTTCAAATGTCATCATCTAGTTTTTGCGGGAGATTTAAATTTCTCATTGGGACTTTCTAAAGTTTGGGGGGTTTATGCTCGCTTGGACCCATTATCTGATTTCTTTAGTAAACTTTTGGAAGGGTTAGGATTTATTGATATTGCACCTTTGGCTCCTATTCCAACCTAGTCTAATCGTAGAATTGGTTCTGATAGTATATGTAAAAGGTTGGATAGACTTTTATTATCTGCGGATTTTCTAAATAGGGATTTTTTTCTCAAGCAATGGATATGATATGGAGGAAACTCAGATCATCAGCCTGTGTTTCTTCAAATATCCTCTAGCATTTCTAAGGCTCATGGTCCTTTTAAGTTTAATGCAAGTTCGTTGGAAAACAATGAGCTGGTTGAGTTATTAAAAGGATCCTGGGTGGCTTTGGATGCTATTTCTGGGAATTCCCCTACATCATAATTTGTGGTGAACCTTAAAAGAGTTAAGGATTTATCCATTGTATGGTCTCTGAAGAAAAAATCCCAGAATATAAAAGATCTAGTGGATATTGAATTTGAATTGAAGAGGTATTATGATAGGGTTAGCTTTGTCTTTACTTTGGTAGAGGATAAACTGATCTTGGTTGAGCTTGAATCTCACAAGAGAATTATCTTATGTTTTAAAGAAAAGGGGGCTCGACAAAAAAGCAGGGCTTTATGGTTCATTTGTGGAGATGACAATACTCCCTTTTTTCATAAATTTGCTGTTCATAGGAAGAATCTTAATACTATTTGGAAAATTCAGGATGATTCTGGTTCATTTGTTGAAGGTGCTGACGATATTGCTTTGGCTACAATTCAGCATTTTAAAAATATTTTTAGGGAAGAAGTTGATCTTCACCTTCCTGAGATTGTACATAGTGCTATTTTTTTCCCTTTATCTGTCTTTGAGGATGATAATGTTGAGCTTATGAAGCCTGTTATTTTACAAGATCTTAAGCATATCCTCTCCATTAGCAAAAATGATAAGAGCCAGGGACCTAATGGTATTCCTGTTGAGGTTTATAGAATCCTTGTTGATGTTTTGGGGGATGATCTTCTGAGAGTTATTGAGCTCTCCAGGATTAGTGGTAAGATTCCTATGGTTTTCAACTCCACTTTTATTGCGATTATCCCTAAGAATGATCATCCATTATCTTTTGAAGACTTTCGACCCGTTTCCTTGTGTAATTTTGTTTACACAATTATTGGTATGATTATCTCCATTGGAATCAAAAATGTTTTGGGTAGATGTATTTATAGTGAACAGTTTGGGTTTTTTCCGGGAAGGTAGATTCATGATGCAGTTGGGGTCATTCAAGAAGGTATGCACTCTATGCATTGTAAATCCTTAAAGGGTGTTATGATAAAAATTTATTTATCTAAAGCTTATGATCGGGTAAGCTGGACATATCTGAGGGTTATTCTTTCCAAATTAGGTTTTTCTAGGAATTTTATCTCCTAGATTATGAGTAGTCTTTCATCTATATCTTTCTCTCTACTTATTAATGGTGTTGCAACCACTTTATTTAAAGCTGGCAGGGGATTTAGACAAGGCTACCCTCTGGCACCTCTATTGTTTTTCATGGTGGTTGAAGGTTTAGGCAGGGCTATTCTTCATGCTAAGGCTATTGAGACCTATCATGGTATTTCTTTTGGAAATGATACTGTCTTAACTTATGTTCTTTTCATGGATGATATTGTAATGGTTAATGATGGTTCTAAAAAATCCCTTTCTTCCTTATATGAGATTTTACTGAATTTTTGCAAGGCTTCTGGAATGAAGATTAATTATGATAAATATTCTTTATATTATTCTTGTATGGAAGAAGATGAGATTGTTACTTTACAGAATATTTTTACATTTTCTGTTAACTGAATTGTTAATGGCATGAAATACCTTGGCTTTTATCTAAAACCATACAGATACCTTTTAAAGGATTGGGATTGGCTGATCATTAAGGTAGAAAAAAGGATCAATAATTGGAGCTTTCGTTGGTTATCAAAGGGGGGTAAGTTGATATTGATTAAAGCTAATTTGGAGGCTATTTCGGTCTACTGGATACCACTTATGGATTCCTTTTGGAATTATTGAAAAAATCAGAAAGTTGTGTTTCAATTTTCTTTGGGCTGATAAGTTGAATTCTCCTCGCATACCTTGGACATCTTGGAAACTTTTGGCTAATCCTAAGTCTATGGGTGGTTTGGGACTTAAAGACCCCATTTTTTTTGCTAAAGCTTTGGCAACAAAAAATGTATGGAATATCATTCATGGATCAAGATTATGGGTAAATATTGCATATCAAAAATATATTAAGCCTATGAATATTATTGAGTGGATCAGATCCCCTGTCAAAAAGAAAAAGAACATTCCAATTTGTTGGATAGCTGTTTTGTGGGATTTTGACATTATTGGAGATTTTTTGGTATGGAATATAGGAAATGGTTCTGCAGTTTGAATTGGTTTAGATCCTTGGATAGGATGTACTTGGAGACATGCTTTACCTCTCCCTATGCTTGATAGATTACATTTGGCTGGTCTTTACTGTTTATCTGATATTGGTATACCCGGTGTGACTGATTTGATGGCTCAACAATGGCTATCTACCGATTTCATTGGATTTTCTGATCCCTTTGATATTGATGTATGGAATGGTTATTTAACCATTCTTAAATCTAGCCATGTTAGACTTACAAATGATGATGATACTCTTGTTTGGAATTTATCTAAATCTTGCAGGTATTCTCCTAAAGAAGGGTATGCTCAATTTATGAGAAAGGATCTGGAACCTATCTGGTGGTGGAAAGTCTTATGGAAGTTGAAATGTCCACTCAAATCTAAACTATTTTGTTGGTTCCTTTTATCTGGTAAAGCAATTACATGGGACATTCTCTTGCTTAAAGGACATGAAGTTCATGGTAGATGTTATCTTTGCAAATTGGAATGTGAAAGTAATTTTCATATTGGAGTTGAGTGTCCTTTCACTCAGTCTGTATGGTTACTTATTGAGGATCATTTCAAACTCAACAATCTCTGGAATGGAGACTTTGTGAATGCATGTTTCAAAAATGGGTGCTTGAATTCGGAAGTGGCTAATTTTAAACCTTTAGCTATCATTGTGGTTTGGTTTGTTTGGAGGGCTAGAAATTTGTCCTGTTTTGAGGATATACACTTATCTCCTACTCAGGTTTCCATTTTTAGTTTGGGAATGATGAAGAACATTCCTTAGAAGCACTCTGTGGTATCAATCCGTAACATACTGGTAGAAGTTATTGATAAATCTTATGCATGGGGTTTCTTTGATGGATCTGCAAGTGGGGATCCTATTGCTTGTGGTGTTGGAGGTATGCTTTTTTTATCTGAAGCTCATCATTTTTACTTTAAAGTGGGATTAGGTGGGCATACTAATAATTATGCAGAATTATGTGCCCTCAAGCTGCTTCTAATTCTGGCTTGAAGGCTTTCTCTGGATAAAATTTAGATCTTTGGAGATTCTCAGTTAGTCATTAACTGGGCATCTAGTAAGTATTGAATTCTGAATTTGGAGTTAGCTTTCACTTTGTGGGAAGTCAACCTTTTAACTGATAGTTTTAACTCTGTGATGCTTAGACATATCTATAGAAAAAGAAATTTTTCTGTAGATGCCTTGGCAAAAGCTAGTGGATGGATTTCGAAAGGTTACTAGTCCATTATGGAATTTCGAGCAGGTGTTATTGTGGAAACCTATCAAGTTCTTTGGTTCATAGTGTTATTTAATTAGTACCTGCTTTCTCTATAAATTAATCTAGAATATCATTTTGTTTAGTTGATGTTGATGGTTTTGATGGGAATTTCTGAAGTTTCAGAGTTGATACTATTTCAGTTCATCATCGAGATGTTCTCTTAATTTTGATGCCTTAGATATGGTCATTATATCAGCAGTTTTTTGATATCTTTAAGGTCCTTGATATTCGGTTATGTGCTCAGTTTGAGAATTATTTTGAATGATGTACAAGTTATTAGTGTGACCTGATTCACTGGTTATCAGTATTTGTATTGGCTACAAGATATTTGGGTATTTTGATGAGCTCTGTTTTTTAGTATTATCATGAATGATATCGTCATAATTTTGGTTGGAAATGTTGCTGTAAATGGTATTTTGACCATCTGTTATATGTAAATAAATATATTTACTTGTTTTTCTTTGGAAAAAATAATATACATCGTATTTCTATCACCTTAAAGGATGAATTTTAATGAGGGTATCAAACGTTCCTTGAATATATTTTATGCTAATGGCATCCTCATATATAGAACAAAAAGGGATTGAAGTTGTTATGGCTTAATATTTTTGTTATGTGCAACCTTGGTAGACTAAAAATCCCTTCAAACCACTTGAAGTCACCAATCTTCGTTACCATTGGTACTAAATATTGGGATATGTTTGAGTTTGAAGGGATTGAGGGGCTTGGTTTTAATAGGGATAAGTTGAGTTGGGTTTGACAATGAACAAGCAAACTAAAATCTCATGTCTAGGAAGGATTTGGTCCCTAAAATAATTAGTGGGCATATCGATATAACTAATTAGTTATTTAAACATATTATATCCCACCTAGATAAAATTTACCAAAACTTTGGCTCACTTTAACTAAACATAAAGTTGGTCGCTTCGAGTGAGCCTTTGGGATTCCTCAAGGATTTGTGGTCCTGTGTAAAATATCACCAAAAAGGATAAGACAAATTCTACCCTATTTTATATCAAAGATCCAAATAATTCCCTTCACCAGTATGCGAAGTAGACATTTCAAAATAATGTTCTTGTATCTTAGTTAATCAATGAGCATAATTACCTGAGATAAAGGTATGGGATAACACAAATTAGACAATAGACATAGGCACTTTTTCCAAGATCTAAAAGGTTATCTAAATTACATTAAATGAAAATAAATTATGTGAAGTTTCTTTAGGGTATCGATATCTCGTAAGATAAGAAAAAGGGTGTAAAATATCCATGCGAACCATCCATGATTTTATTCTTAGGCTATGTTCCATTATCAGAGGTTAATGTTGGGCCACATGTAATGCAATGTACCAAATTTTGCAAGGTTAACATGTTGCATAAATTGTGTAATTGAAATTGTGACATTTTATTTCAAAGGAATACTTTATCCATAGGACACTCCTACATCCCATGACCTGAGCTTTACCATAGTGCACAACAAACATATCCGATAAATATTATCAAAGTGTGTATCCTGGATTCAAAGTAAATATAATGAAAAATAATACTCAAATATGCAAGTTCAAGGGTGTTTCACATAATAAATGCAATTGATTTAAACTTTAATAGAAATTTGACAAACCTCAAAAGAATTGCCGAAAATTGAACCAATTATTCTGAATCTTTAATGAAAAATCAACCAATGCCATTAAACGTGAGAAACTAATTACTTTTTTCCTTGATAGATGTCCACCTATAATGCCAAATATGTAAAAAAATATTGGTTCACTTCTCCAAAGTAACACTATGAGAATTATTGAAATGCCTGTTGCTTCATTCCATTTTAAAGTACGACCAAAATGTCCTTAACAATACAAATAAAGTTAGCTTTTGTGTTAAGATTGATATACACTTATTGTGCCTTGGATGTTCTTGGTAAAAATGAGGGTATGGATGGGGGACTTATCCAAAAAACCTTGTAGGGTGACATTTTCGTACCACCATGATAGGTATTATTGTACTACCTTTATCCAAGGGCAGTGTAGGGGGGTGGGGCAGAGCTAATAAACCCAATGGCCATATCAGTCAATCTAAAACCCAACAGATAATAATATGTTTATTGTAAACATCTCACAACATGTATTACTTGTTATTAACTCCAATATCTCAAATCCCGCAGTATCTAGAAATATTATGACATGCATCATCGTCATGGATATCAATGTTGTCATCATCATCATCATCATCAATTCCATATGGTACATCAAAATCATCTTAATTATCATCCTCATTATCATCATCATTGTCAACATTAAGTACATCATCAACAAAATCATTGTCATCATTGTCATTATGGTCATGCATATTCCATTAGTGTTCTTAATCACTCATCAACATTAGGATTCATGTCATGTAATTGTTAAGGTCATTTATATGTCATTACAATCATTTCGATGATAATAGTGTTGTTTAGATGTCATTACAAACATTTAGGTGCAATTAGAATCAATTAGGATCCAAAAGTGATACCACACGCATAACCATCATTGACATCCACATCATCATCATCATCATCATACAATAAATCAAGATCATTGTCATCATCATAGTCATCATCAATATAATTGCGATAATAATGACCAAGGAGCCATACTACCTCATAAGAATGGATGATATACTCTTATACTTATCAAATCATATCCATGAGCTCAATTATAATTATCGTAATGTATCATCTTCATGTTGCTAGGGACAATCATATGCCATTAGGGTCTATCAAATGTTGTTGGGGACACTAAAATGCCATTAGAGTAATTCAGGTGACAATAAGGTAATCTACCCCTCATTACGATTAATCATGATCCAAAAGTGCCATCATTATGATAATTTAGATTACACTATGATAAATCAAGATCCAAAAGTACTATCACATGAATCATGATCATTGACATTGACATTGATATATCTAATGTTATGTTAGATGTTTCCCAAACACAATTCCTAGCTCTAAACCTAGTGAAATTGCTAGCATAGTTCCCGTTGACCCTCATTTTGTCATCATTTTCGGATAATAATTTACATGTTTTGACATATATTTTGTCATATTTGGCATATTTTCTATCATACAGTTTGCTATTCAGCACCAGGTACGATTATATTTTGGGATTTATGCAAGTTATGATTTATTTCCATTATTTCATGGTTTTATAGGTTGAATTTGATGTTATTTGATTATATGCTAATATATGAAGTTGTTATTGTAGGTCTTTGTTCACAGTGATCCAATGAATAGAACATGCATCCATTCTAGATATGCATGGAGCATATCCAACTCACTACTAAGCTCATCATTCAGTCCATCGAGCTAATCGCGCATTGGTTCTAATAGATTCCTAAGCATTCGAGTATGGAACGACCTGTAAACTGCTTGTTGTCCATGTGCTAGAGTAATAGAATGAACCCCCTTCTAGAACATTGCTTGTATGATACCTCTACATGGCACCTTGATGCCAGCCACGCTTAAGAAGAGATTGTATTCCACATCATGCGCAATAGAAGAATCATCTCATGAAGTAGGAGGAAAACGTCATGTGTTGGTTATTCGTTCAATTACCTGTCATAATGGATGATTTATTTTAAGAGCAGTTGACCACTAAAAGGGTCGAATTGCTCACCCTTTGTAAAAAACTATATATACAAGCACTGCTATGCGAGAAAGGAGTTGATAAATAGTTTCTTTTAGTTGATTCATGTAATCAGTCAGTTTCAAAAACTCTGTAACACTTTTATTTACTTTAATGGAAGTTTTGTGGATGCTGTGCATGATCGTGTCTTAAGAAGCATGAGCAAGCTATCACTTTGATTGCTGGGAGGGATCCTCATCAACCAGAGATTTTTATTTCTGTGTATTTTTTGTTATTCCTTTTTTGCAATTAGCATAGTTTGTTTGTAATTTGTTTATACAAACTAGTTACTATAATAGTTCATGTTATTTGTTTCTTATAAGCATAGAATATACCCTGGTATTCTATTGTTAATATAGTTTCCTTCTATAAGCTAAGCAATCAGTTGTGTATTAGTTAGTTTGCAATTTCTTATTAAAGTATTTCTAGGTTATTGTTTGGTTTTATGCTGATAGGATAAATTGATTTGATGTTGTAGGATTCAATTATAGTATATTTAATGTTGTCCTTTTCCATTTCATTATGAAATTATTTAAATATATTTTAGTTTATTCAATATTGAAATAGGTAACAATGTTTTAAATTATGAATTGAATTTAAGTTATTTTACAGAATGAATTTAGTTACTAAGTAGATTTAATTCTTGCTCTTTATATTTCGTTGTCATGTGCATGAGTGAGATGACCTTAAAATCATTTAGATTATTTATTTCTTGACATTTTAGTATTTTTTGTGTGCAGACTGTCATTCAGACAATCTGTTCTATCTGTCATACAAACATTTGTTCCAGTATGTTATCTAGTCTCTCATTCAACCCTTAGTGCTTTTAACCTGTTTTAAGCCTATTTTCTTAGTTTTTTATTATGTTTTGATAAGTGGCAATTAGATAATGGTTGTGTCTTTTCTTACAGCCTTAGATTAGCTCGTTTAAAATACTTATTAACTTTTATTCTTATTTATTCTTTCTCCTCATTTGATGTTTGAAATTATGTCTATTATATTACGTTGTACTTATATCTTTGGTTTCATTGATTTATCCATTTGCATGTGAAGTTTAGGGTTAGACACATTAATAGACTAATATCTTGTAAATCATTCATAGCAATAAGGCTTGTTCTTTAAATCATGTAATTATTAAAGAAACCTATAGGATAGGATTTAAAATCATCTTATTAAGTTTTATAGTTTCTTCTCTTTATTAAGTTTTCTACTTGTTTATAAGTTAGGTCTTCTTTCTTGTAGTCTTGTTCTATCCTTTGCAAGTTAGGAGTTAGCCACCTATGAAATAAACCGTTATGTTTACTATCACTTGCAATTGGACATTTCTTAATTTGCATATTTTTGTAGAGGTTAAATTAGAATTGATCCCATTCAGTTTCTACACTTCCTTTGAGAGTCACTTTGACACCTCTCCTGCTCCTGTTCCAATCACAGTGAATGCTTATCCTCAAAATAACCAAGGAGAGTGGAACTAAAATTGTTTAATTTAACTTATTATGTACATCTATTAGTTGCATGTATAGTTTTTAGAAACATGTCTAGTTGTTGTAAGTCCTTCTTTGTGCAGTTAGTTTTCAAAGTTGTTTAGCAGTAAAATAGATTTTCTTATAGAGAATAGTTCATTTTCATAGCATTGGCTATATCTTTATCTTTTAGTATTTTTTTATAAAGTAGAGTAGTATAACTTGATACCACTCTAGTACTCTGTTCAATTATATTGATAGATGAATTCTTAGGAGTTTGACTCAGTTTTTCATTTTGAAAGATCTTTCGATATTTTGTTTGTTAAAGTATCACCATGATATCCTAGGAACCCCTCTACCTTCGCATATATTTTTTGTCAACTCTAAGCCTACCATCCTCGATTGATAATCAAATATTAGGTGAATTAATCCAAACGATATTTTACCCAACAGTTCCTTTCGAAATTTAAGGCATTATTCCAGGTGTTATACATGGATCTATACCTGGTGTTATGTTGGATGTTTTCTAGGTGCAATTCCTATATCTATACTTAGCCTTATGCTAGACGTTTTTCCTACTGAAATTCATGGCGCAATTGCTATCGCTAACCATGGATTAATATATGGTGCTATGTTATTCAAGACATGTTTTTGGAGGCTATTATTGGCATTATATGGGATGCTTTTGTGGATGTGAATTGGGACATTAATTGGGATGCTAATTGGGACACTAATTGGGATTCTAATTGGGATGTTAATTGGGACACTAATTAGGACGTTAATTGGGATGCTAATTAGCGTCCAAAATAGCTCCAACTTTTAAAAAGGGACACTAACTAGGATTCTAATTGGGACATTAATTGGGATGTTAATTAGCATCCAAAATAGCACAAAATTTTGAAAAGGGATTAAAATAACGCCATTAAAAGAGCCATCCCATGGAAAAGCATCCACTTTGTCCAAAAAATGATGAAAAATACACTAAAAGTGATAGTGGACGCTAAAAAGGAAGCTAAAAGTGGCACTAATCATAGGGTTTTGTTGTAGTGGTTTGAGCCGAAGCGAAGGTCAAAATGACCGTTTGGTTTCCAGGAAGAGTTGATCCACCATATCAATGCTTTCTCAGATGGTTGCATAACTATGAATTTTCCAATTAGAGCATGGTCCGTCATAAATTGGATCTGATCTCTAGGATTCATAGATTTTACCACCATGGAGAGGATCATAGATGCTTTTCTCATACATTGCATGGGTTTATGATCTTGTCCTAGAGAACCTGGGAACGACCGTGCATATTAGCTAATATGGATTTCACCAATATTAAGGTCCCATTCTCTAGGGGGTCAGGTATTAGAGCCCCCCCCCCCTACAGCCACCATCGTCAACCACCAAACTTCAACCACCTATAGAAACACCGAAAACACCGACCTCCTCACTTCTTGGAGCTCTAACCAATCAGTTCATAACAAAAAATTGTCAATGGAGGATGTTACATGAGAAGTACCTGAAAAGTAAAATATCAATATCAAGCACCACATTTGCTTAGGGGAAAATCAATTCAAAAGGTAGAGGAGGGGTTGTTTAAAGTTTAGAGAACCCAAAAAAATACAAATGACCCACACAAAATACCAATAGATAATCACTTTGTGTTAAATATCAAGTTTATGTCAGTTAATTAACAGAGTTTATCCCGCACACAAAAGGCAAGAAGCTTTAGTGGGATCACTAGCTATAAAATGGTTTTGGGGATTAGAGTAGGGATCTTTTTCTAAAATGTTTTATTGTTGATAGCGTGGAAGAGACTATATGGGGCAAAGAACAAAATCCATACTACCTTGAATTTGGTGTAATTTTTTGCACATACCTTCTCACGGAAATTTCTATTCATTATACTTGTTTTCTAGGTTATATGGAATTTAGCTACAAAATATTTTCTGCTAGGATTTACTTCTATCCTTCAAAGTTGAATGTGTTCAGTTATGAGTTTTTTGTCTGAAATATTTTGTATTTCATTGTTGTTGACATTGTTCATATCTCTATCATTAGTAATCTTAAATTGGATGAGAATTTTACTATTCTTAGTTCCCTATTAGTTTCATATTTCAAAATGTTTAGGTTTCAGTTTTTCATATCTATCTTTAGATTTCATATTTCACTTATAATAAAAGAACTCATGTTTGGATCAAAACAAAAACGTCATTGTGCTTCCATAACAAGTTCCATAACCCTTGGTTAATTTATTGTGTTCACTCGTGACTCCCTCCATTGGCCTAAATAGAGAGGTAACACTTGTCAAGGTCATTAGGTATGCTAATAATTTTACTGAACACTTTTGTTGAAGTTCAACTGATTGCAAACACCTAACTATGAAAATATAATTTGGTTATATTAGGGTTAAGGTTCAAATATATCAACTTCCCTCTTCAATTAAATTTGAAAATATGATGAAATCCTATATTCAAGCACAAGAACTTTCTTTGTTTCATTAAGAATACAACTCTTAGAGAAGAAACTAATTGTCTACAAGCAATCTAATCAATCAAACCGCAAAAATCACCTCACCATGATCATCCATAAAGATGACTAAATTTGAATAGTTATTAGTAACATACATAATCACACTGTCCTCTACTAGCTTAAGTAAACACAATCAAGAATGACATATTACCAACCAAAAGTATGCTCCTCAAGTAACCTGACAAAATTTTGTGCATCAAAGTTCTAATCAACTCCTTTGAGTGTTGCAACCCTAGAATACTAATTTCCTTCTTTTTATCTCAGAAGTGAGATATCACATAGCATTAATTATTTAATGTTTCTATTTCTATAAAGTCAAAACACCTCCTTGTGATGACTGTAGGTTGACCAACGTAATTCTTTGTACACCATTTTCCAAGGCTTTTGAACACTAGATTAATGTATCCTCTCCTAACGTGTATGGAAGTGGTGCTTGATCTCTCTTCCCATCCATGTGCCACACATATGATACATCAACTTGGTTTCCCCCTCCGGGTTTTCACCCTTAATAATGGATTGTTCTCTTTTACTAATTTCCTAGTGTGTTCCAATTAGGTTTTTGCTCCTTAACAAATGATTTCCAACTCTCCTACTTAACCACCGATAGGAAATTTATTTTGCATAATGCATATAAATCCATATCTAGTTGTTTTGTATGGTAGTTTTAGATCTTATTTCAACTACACCAAAGTTTATCAAATCACTCATGTTCTTAGGTTTTTATTGTTTCACAGTGTTGAATTTTAGATTCTATAGTCTCTCTTCCTTCCTAGGCTAACTATGTGTATCTATACCTCCACATTTGGATATTCCTTCCATTATGTGTTTGAGTGAAACTATCTCAATAATAAATATTACCATGCAATCAAAGTTTTGTTTTATTGGATCTCTTGCATTCCCTTTGAAACCCTTGATATAGGGTTCTCATTTCAATAATAATTATTGATCTAGATGTGTTTATGAATATTTATGTGGAATTTTTTTCTAATTGACATAGTTCTTTTTTACTGACTTACTAAAATATATCATTGCCTTGTATAATTTGAAATTTTTCATAGAGAGGACCAAACTATATATCCAAGTGATGTTTTCCCTTAAGAAAGCAACTAAATTACAACCTAAAATCACATAATCATGGGAAAGAAGAAGTGAAGAATAAATTATATATGATATATTAAGGAGTATATGAAGAGAAATAATAACATCAAAAACTTGAGACAATGACTTCGAAATGCAAAAAAAGTAATTTGAGATATTACTCTCTGAATAGAAAAGAAAGTGAAAGTAGGAGATTTAGATTAAGAACTTCTCAAACATATTTGAGGGTGCCTAGCAAAAGCCGCTACCCAAATATGATGCAATGGGAGTGCGTAAGTGGAAAAAAACAATAATGTGCATGAACCCCTAGAAGTGCGCATGTGCTACTGCTTTGACAGTGGCAAACCTCCACATCGGATTGCCAATGTGGACCATAAGAGCGTGTGTGATCCTAATGACACGCGCGCACATGTGTGTGGACATGTGCATGTGTTTTGTGCGATCGCATAT
>LPNX011069841.1:0-60533 GCA_001517045.1 Pseudotsuga menziesii | reverse complement strand
GAAAATATCTGTCCACTTTGTGCAGAGGAAATGGACTTGACTGATAGGCAATTAAAGCCTTGCCAATGTGGTTACGAGGTTTGTTGTTTGAGGCTGTTATAAGCATGTAGAATGTAATCTGGCATTTGTATTTTTTTTTTTTAAACACTTATAGCCGTCGGTTAAGCGATGGCCTGTAGGTGATTTAAAAAAAAAAAATCACTGATAGTCGTCGCTTAACCGATGCTTACATTCTCATTATCGTCAGATAACCGACGGTTTACATCTAATCTCGTCGGTTAAGCGACGGCTTACAGGTGATTTTTTTTAAATTTAATATGCATTAGATGTCGAATAACTGACAGTTTACATTTAACCGACGGTAAAATGAGATGTCGCTTAACCGACGGCTTGGAGAGATGTCGGATAATCGACGAAAACCCACCGACGCTTAAAAAAAATCATAGTGTCGTACATGCGACAGGGAAGTGTCGAAAATCCGACAATACGGCTGTCGGATTTTTGGTCAAAATGTAGTAGTGTTACATTTGAGAAGTTATTGACACTTTTTTGTACAGAAGGAAAGGAGGCTAGGTCAGATAGAGGCATCAATTCCATCCACTATAATGAGTGCATTTAGTGCACAGTTCAAAGGCAAAGACAAACAAAAAAATGCTAGCAATGTATCAAAGAGAACAAATTCAAATGTTATTACTACAATAAGCCTGGACACTTCAAGATATATTGCCAAAAAAAACAATATGACTTGGCACGTGGTCAAATGAAATCAAGGCATGCAAATGTTGCCGAAAGAGGTGAAGAAGAAAAGGTGGGTGATTTTTCATTTGTGGCATTACATAATCAATCAACCATGTCTATAGCCTGGTATTCGACTCAGGCGCTCTCACCACTACAAGTGTCACATAAACTAGTATGTAAATTTCATTAAAGATAAGAGTATTAGTGAATCTATTGCTTTGGGTGATGGATGGACTCACTATGTTAGAGAAAGTGAGGTTGTTCATGTCATATTGAACAATACTTTAAGTGAGGTTGTTCAAAAACGTTCGATATGTTACTAACATGAGAAAAAATCTCGTCTATTAGTGAGATAACTAGGAACCCTAATATTTTTGTAAATTTTTAAGGAAGCAAATATATGGTCACTACTCTTGTGATAACAAGGTGAATGTAGTTTGTATTGGTGAAAAAGGGTTGTATAGACTGGCTAATCTAGAAACAACAAAGGCACATGCACCAGGTGTGGTAGATAATACAAATGTAGTATGGCATGAAAGGTATGGACACCTAAGTTATCAATATTTATCTGTACTTAATAAGACTAATATGGTGGATGGTCTTCCATCCATTCAGGATTGTTAGATGTATGTGCAGGATTGTTAGAGATATGTGTGTTAAAGTTAGTGCAGCTGCGAGACCCATTCTCAGAGAATGGTTTCCTAGTCAGTTGACTAGGACATAGTAGGACCCTAGAAGGTACCCTAGGGCCCCCAGTAGTCTCCTGGGGTTCTTGGTCTAGGACCAAGCAGGTTGATGCCATGGCAAATCCCTTAGCATTTGGCTAGGGCCCCTATATTCCTCTAGGGTATTTTGGTATGGGACCAAGGATGTGATGTCCAAGTAGAGCCTGTAGGTAGAGGTAGAGATATATTCTGGTATAGGACCAGGGACACGATGTCCAAGTAGGTACTGCAGGTAGTTGATCAATTTTCAGTGTGAGACTGAAACTCAGCTTAGTACTGAGAACCACTCTACGAGAGAATGGAGGACCCGGTTAGGGTCCAGGGATTGATCAACTTGATTCAATGTGAGACTGAAACGCAGCCTAAGGCTGAAATCCATTCATTAAGAATGGAAGATAATGATGTTCCCTCTCCTAATCGGTTATTGCCAGGTTGATTCTCAAGGGACTGGCCACCCCTTGACGATGTCCCTAGTACCTAACCTTTAGGAGCAGTGTCAAGGACAAAAGGATTGTACAATCCGTTTGGGATCTTCCCCCTTATACAGTGATGACAAAATATATAAAACTATGTACCTTGAGAGAGAAAAAAGTATTTGGTCTTATTGGTCTTATTTGATTGATTGTCCACCTTTACGGTTCACCTTGATCTTGTGGTTGTTGAATCTTGGTCCTATTCTTACTAGTCTTAGCACTATTACTTGTGTGCACCTTTGACTATGATGACTCCTACTTTATGGAGTATATTTATTTGATGATTTATTAAAAATCATTGAACCATTTATTTTTATGGTTACCTTATGTTTTTATTATAATGACCCACTTATGATTTTGGACTTTATGTTGGACCTTTGGACTTTCATTTTATTATAATTTCATTAAATAATTATTTTAGTTTTATTAATAAAATCTCATGATTTTATTAATAGACTTTTTGACATTTTACTTTTTATTATATTAAAACCTTTTTTACTTTTGTTGGGACGGTTTATTGTTTATTACTACCTAATTTTTAATTTTATGATTTTATTTTTATTTTTTTGGGCCTCCGTTTATTCTATCCTAAGTAAATTTTTTATATACCCTAACCTATTTAAGGAAGATATTATTCTTAGTTTCCATACATGTGATTTTGATTTTTCACCACGGCTTACCTTCACGGGCTCTGATTTTGATTTTTCATGGCTCGGATTTCTCCACAGGCTTGGATTATGATTTTGATTTTTCACGGCACGGATTTCTCCATGGGCTTGGATTCTGATTTTGATTTTTCACGACACATATTTCTCCATGGGATTGGATTCTGATTTTGATTTTTCACGACACGGATTTCTCCATGGGCTTGGATTCTGATTTTGATTTTTCACGGCACAGATTTCTCCACGGGCTTGGATTCTGATTTTTGATTTTTCACGGGCTTGGATTCTGATTTTTGGTTTGGCTTACCTTCGCGGGCTTGATCTCAGGAGATCTCCTTCTTAGTTTAGTCTTCATCGATCTCCTTCTCAGTCTGGCCTTCACCGATCTCCTTCATAGCTACCGCGGGTTCCTTTGTCTTTCATCAACCACTTTCTCTAGCAGTTTCCTGTGTCCTTCTACTGTTGTCTATGTATTTCTCTATCGGCTGCTTTCTCCACAGGTTTACTTCATCTAGATCTCTGCACTCATACCCTGCGATTTCACTCCACAAGATTTTGCTTGGTCTTCACGTCATGAGTATTGCCTCAGCGTTTTGATTGGTCATGAATATTGCCTCGGCGTTTTTGCTTGGTCTTCACGTCATGAGTATTGACTTGGCATTTTGATTGGTCATGAGTTTTACCTCTGTCTTATTCTGCATGGGGTTTACAGCGATCTATTCTCTGCATAGGTTGAGTTTTTCTATTTGATCCACCCTGATTGGTTTTGAGAATTTATTCATCGTGAATCTATTGGTAGAGTGCATGACTGCACATCTTTCACTCTGAGTGCATCTGTGTGATTCTTCTTGACTGCACTGCTAAATTGATTGAAGAAACTAAGGTCTATTTACTCCCTCTCTCTCTCAAGTTATGTATATGGTTCAACTAGTTTGACTTGTCCTTTCAGTGACAAGATCAAACTTAGAACTAACTGAGTATAAGGCGGATCCAACAATGGTTAAGATTCTTTATCTTCTGTAGTTTACTTGAGATTTAGTTTACTGCACATGTTATTTATTATTTTTCTGTACATGACAGTTGATGAAACATTTCAATGATCAACTTTAACGCAGTGACCAGCAGAGAATTAAGATAACACAGTGACTAGCAGAGCGTTAAGTTGAAAGAAATGAAAGTTATGTTGTTATGTTTTATTACAGTTTGAATTTTACCTCAATTATTTATATGTTCATGTATTGAATTTTAGTATTTGTATTACCACTCAGCTAACCTGAAAATTCAACAATGTGCAGGCTGTCAGTTATGAAAACACCATTGACTTTCATTTGATACTGACAATAAAACATGGAAAGCCAAAGGAGTTTTGGACCTACTACATGTTGATTTGCATGGTCCAATGAAAACACCTACAATATCTAGAGCTAAGTATTTCCTACTACTGGTTGATGACTATTCAAGGAAAATGACGGTTTGTTTTATGAATAACAAGTCAAATTGTTGTTCAAAGTTTGTAACATGAAAATCTTTGGTAGAGAAACAAATAAGTAAACAACTCAAAGCTTTAGGATCTGATAATGGAGGTGAGTTTGTTTCAACTTAGTTCAAATAATTTTGCAAAAGGGAAGGTATACATAGGCAGTATACCACTCCATACACTCCACAACAAAATGGAGTCATGGAAAGGAGGAATAGGATAGTTGTGGAGATGGAAAATTGCATAGTGCACAGCCAGAATGTACCATAGCCATACTGGGAAAATGCAGTGAATGCTATTTACATCCTTAACAAAACTCCTTGTAAATATTTGTAGGATATCACTCCTGAGGATCCATGGTTAGGCAGAAAACCTTTTGTAAGAGATTTTGGTATTTTTCAGCTATATTGCTTTTGAAAATATTCCCAAGGAAAAACGTTCCTAATGAATAACTGGATGTCTCTATGAACAAAATTGTGATTAATAGAGATGTTATGGATGACAAAATATCATTCTTTTGTGATAATAATAAATCTATGGATAGTACTAATTAGTGCATGGGAATTTGTTGCTCATTCAAGAACAAGTTTTGGTGTTGAAATCAAACAGGACTCAGAGCCAGAAACATTAGAGGAGTCAAGCTCCAAGGAGGGGTTTGGTTAAGAAGAGGGGGATTCTCAATCTTCACAAGAGAGAGGGATTCTTGATCTTCACAGCAAGATCAAGAGGGCCAACAAAGGAAATGGAAGTGGTATTATACCATGATGGAAGGATATTGAGAAGATGATTTGCCAAAGGTACTAAAAGGACAAAATACAAGATTGCAACAACAAATTGTGCGAGGCAGTGAGTAGGTAAATTTTGCTCTCACTTCTGTTGATTTTGTTCCAGGTATTTGAACCTAGCACATTTGAAGATTCGAAAGGAAAACTTGAATCGAAGGCTGCCATGAAAATGAAATATGATGCATAGATGAAAAATAAGACTTGGGTGTTGTCTACATTGCCTCTAGGGAAGAAAGCAATTCGTTGTAAATGGAATTTTAATGTCAAATATAAATCAGATGGTTCTTTGGACAAATACAAAGATTGTCTTGTCGCCAAAGAATATGCACAAGATGAAGGGGTGGACTGTGAAGAAACCTTTGCCCCCACAACGAAAATGGTAACTTTTCGACTAGTTATCTCCATTTCTGCTCATTCTGGATGGAAGATATACATATGGATGTTAAAATTTCCTTGATGTAAAGTCCTTGTATGGATGGTAAAGTCCTTGTATGGACTCAAGCAGGCTCCTCAAGCCTGGTATTTCAAATTTGATCGATACCTTAGAGATTCTAGAATTAGAAAAACCTATTATGAGCCCAATTGCTACGTCATAAACAATGAGGATGATATAGTGAAGTTATTTTTTCTATGTTGACAGTATTCCCATTGCCAAAAGAAGTGCCAACAAGATTCAACAGGTGAAATTTGATATTTTATCTACTTTTGAAATTACTGATTAAAGCCTGCTTCATTATTGTTTAGGTGTAGAATTTTTGCAATCTAAGCACACTATATTTTTATCACAAGTCAAGTATGCCAAAGCACGCTTCAATTTTTTTTGAATGACTGAATTTAATCCTAAATCTACACCTATGGAAGTTGGTATAAAACTCTCAGCTTACACAGACTCACCACTAGTCAACGAGTCATTGTATTGGCAATTGGTTGATAGTTTGATTTATCTTACTACCACCCAATCGGATCTATGTTTTGCAGTGCTTTGTCTCTTTCTCAATTCATGTCTAATCCTGAAGAGTTACATTGGCAAGTTGCAAAATGAGTCCGTCAATATTCAAAGGGACCCTTGACTTTGAAATTCTATATCAGGGATCTGTTGACTCCATGATAGCAAAGCATATTGATTTGAATTGGGTTGGATCAGTTGATACAAGGAAGTCAGAAATAGGTTATGTGTTCACTCTTGGTTTAGGAAGGCAATTTCATGGCAAAGTAAGCTACAACCTACAGTTGCCTTATGCTCCATTAACATAAAATACAAGGCAGACTTCAATAGAGGTTGTGAGGCAATGTGGTTATGAAGAATATTGGTTGATCTTCAACTTGACCAAGTAGTGCTAACCTCACTTTTCCGTGACAATCGAAGTGCTCTCAAAATGGTGAAAAATTCAGTCTACATGCCATAACTAAGCATATTGAAGTTAATCACAATTACATCAGATAGTTGGTTGATAATCAAGACATTTTCCTTTATTATTGTCCTACAACAGAGCAAACTATTGACATAATGACAAATCCACTTGGTAATGATAAGTTCACTCACCGTGCTATGTTGTTAAAAAAAAAGCTAACTCCAGCTAGATTTTCATAATGGTCTAATGCGTTAACACACATAAGCTTTCGCTCATAGTGCCATGTTAGAAGGAAAGCTAACTCTAGCTAGATATCCATCATGGTGTAATGTATTTGATGACAATGTGGGATTGTTAAATGAAAAACTACCTTATGAAAGCTAACAAACATTAGCTTTTACTCACCGTGCAATGTTTTAAGAACAAAAGGTAACTCCAGCTAGATTTCCATCATGGTGCATTGTGATTGATGACAATGTGGTTGTGCTAGATGGAAAACTACACTATGAAAGCTTACACACATTAGATTCACTCACCGTGCAACAATTTAAGGATGAAAGCTAACTGCAGCTAGATTTCCAACACGACACAATGTGATTGATGACAATGTGATTGTGTTACATGGAAAACTACCTTATGAAAGATAACACACATTAGCTTTCACTAATCATGCCATGTTGTTAAAAGGAAAGCTAACTCCAGCTATATTTCCATCACGATGTAATGAGCTAATGCACATAAGCTTTCCCTTTTAGTGCCATGTTGTTAAAAGGAAAGCTAACTCTAGCTAGATTTCCATCATGGTGTAATGTATTTGATGACAATGTTGCTGTGTTAGATGGAAAACTACCTTATAAAGGCTAACCGACGTTAGTTTTACTCACCGTGCAATGTTTTAAGAACGAAAGCTAACTCCAGCTAGATTTCCATCATGGTGCATTGTGATTGATGACAATGTGGTTGTGCTAGATGGAAAAATAGACTATGAAAGCTTACACACATTAGATTTCACTCTCTGTGCAACGATTTAAGGATGAAAATTAACTCTAGCTAGATTTTTAACACGGTGTAACATGCTTGATGGCAATGTGGTTATGTTACATGGAAAACTACCTTATGAAAGCTAAGACACATTATATTTAACTCATTGTGCCATGTTGTTAAAATGAAAGCTAACTCCAGCTAGATTTCCATCATGGTGTAATGAGCTAACATACATAAGCTTTCCCTTATAGTGCCATTTTGTTAGAAGGAAAGCTAACTCCAACTAGATTTCCATCATGGTGTAATGTATTTGATAACATTGTGGTTGTTTTAGATGGAAAACTACCTTATGAAAGCTAATAGACATTAGCTTTATTGACCGTGCAATGTTTTAAGAACGAAAGCTAGCTCTAGCTAGATTTCCTTCATGGTGCATTGTGATTGATGACAATGTGGCTGTGCTAGATGAAAAACTACATTATGAAAGCTAACACACATTAGATTTCACTCACTGTGCAATGATTTAAGGATGAAAGCTAACTCCAGCTAGATTTCCATCACGGTGCAATGTGATCGATGACGATATGGTTGTGTTAGATGGAAAACTACCTTATGAAAGCTAACACACATTAGTTTTCACTCATCGTGCCATGTTGTTAGAATGAAAGCTAATTCTAGCTATATTTGCATCATGGTGTAATGTATTTGATAACAATGTGGCTGTGTTAGATGGAAAACTACTTTATGAAAGCTAACACAGATTAGTTATTACTCATCGTGCAAAGTTTTAAGAATGAAAGCTAACTCTAGCTAGATTTCCAACATGGTGCATTCTAATTGATGACAACATGGTTGTGCTAAATGGAAAGCTACATTATCAAAATTAACACACATTAGATTTCATTCACCGTGCAATGATTTAAGGTTCAAAGCTAACTCCAGTTAGATTTCCATCACGGTGCAATGTGACAATTTGATTGTGTTAGATAGAAAAATAGCTTATCAAAGATAACACACATTAGCTTTCACATATCCTGCCATGTTAAAAAGAAAGGTAACTCCAACTAGATTTTCAAAATGGTGTAATGAGCTAACACCCATGAGCTTTCACTCATAGTACCATGTTAGAAGGAAAGCTAACTCTAGCTGGATTTCTATCATGGTGTATTATAATTGATGACAATGTGGTAGTGTTAGATGAAAAACTACCTTATGAAAGCTAACACACATTAGTTTTTACTCACCGTGCAATGTTTTAAGAACGAAAGCTAACTCCAGCTAGATTTCCATCATGGTGCATTATGATTGATGACAATGTGGTTGTGCTAGATGAAAAAATACACTATGAAAGCTTACACATATTAGATTTCACTCTCTGTGCAATGAGCTAAGGATGAAAGTTAACTCCAACTAGATTTCCAAGATGGTGCAACATGCTTGATGGCAATGTGGTTATGTTACATGGAAAACTACCTTATGAAAGCTAACACACATTAGCTTTCACTCATCGTGCCATGTTCTTAAAAGGAAATCTAACTTCAACTATATTTCTATCATGGTGTAATGAGCTAACAGACATAAGATTTCTCTTATAGTGCCATGTTGTTAGAAGAAAAGTTAACTCCAGCTAGATTTCCATCATGGTGTAATGTGTTTGGTGAAATTGTGGCTGTGTTAGATGGAAAACTACCTTATGAAGGGTAACAAATATTAGCTTTACTCACCGTGCAATGTTTTAAGAACGAAAGCTAACTCCAGTTAGATTTCCATTATGGTGCATTGTGATTGATGACAACGTGGTTGTGCTGGATGGAAAAATACACTATAAAAGCTTACACACATTAGATTTCACTTACCGTGCAACGATTTAATGATGAAAGCTAACTCCAGCTAGATTTCCAACACAATGCAATGTGCTTGATGACAATGTTCTTGAGTTACATGGAAAACTACCTTATTAAAGCTAACACATATTAGCTTTCACTCATTGTGCCATGTTGTTAAAATGGAAGCTAACTCCAGCTAGTTTTCCATCATGGTGTAATGAGCTAACACACATAAGCTTTCCTTTATAGTGGCATGTTGTTAGAAGGAAAGATAACTCCAGCTACATTTCCATCATGGTGTCATGTATTTGATAACAATTTGGTTGTGTTAGATGGAAAACTACTTTATGAAAACTAACATATATTAGCTTTACTCACCGTGCAATGTTTTAAGAACGAAAGCTAACTCTAGCTAGTTTTCCATTTGGTGCATTGTGGTTGATGACAGTGTGGTTATGCTAGATGGAAATAACATTATGAAAGATAACACACATTAGATTTCACTCACCATGCAATGATTTAAGGACAAAATTTAACTCCAGTTATATTTCCATCACGGTGCAATGTGATCGATGATGATGTGGTTTCGTTAGATTGAAAACTACTTATGGTGGAGAAAGGCTTAATGTAGAATATGTTATGGTTTTGATAATTGATTTCATTGAACCACATTTGATTGTGGAAGATGTTGATGAAGGGGAATTACATCCATGGAAGATCATAGATTTGAGGCATAACAAAGGTAAATCAAAATATTGAAGCACATGTTAAGTGTTTTTGATAGTACATTGTTTGTTTTTTTGAGCAAATACTAAGTTTGTTTAATTTGCTGTATAGGTGCAAATGTCTCTTCTGCATTTTCTATTGGAGACCAAGGTAGATATTTTGCAATGTGGAGTGAAGGTGGGTGAAGGCTCCATATTCAATACACATATTGGTCATAAAGTGCATGGAAGGATGGTAAATAAATGATTTATAGTGGTTAACATTGAGAAGGTATTAAAACATGATGCTCTTCTGCCACATCCAACAGGATTTGAGAATACACTAGGGGGTGCATTGGGATCTTATGATATTTGGCAATAATCAGATTTGGAAACTCATTGTCATGATCATTCAGTAAATACTCCCCAACATAGGCTTACATTCACATGTAAAAATGTTTCTCTTACACATGAAAGCACGGGAACAAGCATGTGCATTTCCAAATGAACATAGTTAATGTCCGTGAGGATGACATGGTTGAGGGTTAAATGTTAGGTGAAAAGGAATTCAATGTTTTTGTGGAAGACATAGATAGAACTTGTGAAAGATGTAGGATTGGGGATAAGTCTATACATTGTTGGGTTAGATGGCTAATAAATAAGTTTGTGGACAATGAAGGTGAGATTTTAAGGGTGAATGAAAATTTCAAGGTGGCACCCAAGGAAATGGCGGTATGGGATATTATAGAGGAAATAAGTCCCTTAAACACATGGGATGGTGATATTTATAATGACAAAGATATAGACTCAATTGCTATGCACACAGTGAAGCCATATAAAAGGATTAAATGAGTTGTGGCTACAAAAAAACATGGAAACTTTCAAATACAAATAGATGAAGATAAAAAAATCCGACTTTTGGAAGCAGATGAATGCTACAAACAAAATTGTATTCAACATGTGGATAGAAAAGACATTGCAACTACTATAAGGGGTATGAAACTCTTAAATAAAAAATGGCATTAGGGAATTTGTCTTGAATTCACTCCTTTCCAACATAATCATGTCAAAGAGCCATAGCCATGGCCTACCTCCTACTGCTAGGAAAGTAAAGGACATGAGGTTTAATGGAGATATTATCTGTAAGAAAGCATGGTACAAGATACATAATATTCCTCAAAGCACCTTCTATACTTACCAACATAATTTTCAACAAGGACATGTCAAAGGAATTCATGGTAACACCAACAAATGCAAAGCACTTGTACATATTGTGGCAGCCATAGAAATATTGCACAAAATTGTAATGGATAATTCAGATTTTTCACCAAACCAAACATGACAAGTTGAAGAAGATGGAATGTCTGCTCCTTTAAGATTGTTGCCATCAACGTACACCAAAAATTCTTTGTTAAAAGAGATCAATGAGGCTCTTCAAGAGCTCAATTTTCCATCAATATCACAACCAACAATGAGCAAGATTTGGAATACTCATTTTCCAGATGTGGCATTCTCAAAGAACACTAACTTTAGTAAATGTAGTGAATGTATTGTGGTGAAAGCACAGATGAAGACATTGACTACAAAAGAGCTGGAAGAAAAGGCATGAGCTAGACTGAAGAAACATAACAAGATTGTTATGTGTGGAAGATATTGCTATTATGCCCACATAATTATGTTAGAGTGGTATCCAAAGGAATACTTGAGCATTATCCATGATAAAATGGACAAACAAAGAATTCAATCCCAAGATTACATGTCAAATCAAAATCTGTTGCAGGAACAAACTTGGGTTTGTTGTTTACAGGTATGCTAACACATGGGCATAACACAGGAGGTTTTAGTCATTTATCCCTACCATTTGTACACATGAGATCACAATTTACCATTACATCTATTGCAAAGTGCTTAAGGGACCTTGAATACCCACACCTTGATATGTATGGTGATTTGCTTTATGAGAGTGGAAGTTCAAGAAACCCACTTTCAAATGCATTACTTTATTATCTTAAAATGGAAGCTCAAAAAGTCAAGATGTTGATTTTAAACCTCTTTCTCCACATTTGTTGTTACAGTTGGACAATGCAGCTAGTGATAATAAGAATTGTTATGTTTTCATGTTTATATCACTATTAATTGCACTTGGTGTCTTCATCACTATTGAGGTTGGATTCTTGATTGTGGGGCACACCCATGAATACATAGATGGAACCTACAGAAGAATGTCTTCCAACTTGAAAAGTAAAGATATATATTCTTTACTTGAGATGATGGATACATATCGCACAATAGAAGAAAAATGAGGATTTCCACCTAAACTTATTGACAAAGTGTATGACTTCAAAAGTTTTCCTAATGGGTACATCAAGGAGGGGGAAAATGCAGTAGCTAGACATCTTAATGTCCAATACTTCCAATTTCTTGTACTCAATGATGTTCCAATTATGAGGTATAAAGAATCCATCAGAGACATTGAGTGGTCAAAACCAGTTGAGTTCTAGAATATAGATGATGAAGGTCAACCTATATTTCCCACAGGGAAGCCATCTTTCTTACGTCCCAAAGACAATGATGTTTATTTAAAAGAACTAAAGGAATGAATAACATCATACATAAAAATGTGGAAAGAGACTATTGGAAATGATAATTAACCAATTGTTACAGAGGAATGTAATAAAAAAATAGAGTATTGGAAAAGAGTTCTTGATGCATTAGATGGAATATGCAATGACCATACACCCTTGGATGAAAGTGATTCTTCTTCTGATGATTTTTCACCCAAGACAAGGAAAAATATTAACGTCGATGGTAATGCACTCCATGCAATATCAAGTATTATGGATGGGGATTTTGATAATGTGACATATGAACCAGTATATGTTGGACCCAGGTGCAACTAGCCAAAGCCAAAATTCGATCCTAGAATTGATGTTGAGAAGGAAAGATGTTGCTTGTTAGATCAAGAAATTAGGATGAAGGAGAGATGATTTGGATGGAAAAATCCACCTCAGATATATTCTAAGACGATGACAGTGAGACCCTTCATGTAAAGATTGATTGGTGGCAACCTAGCTGAGGGAAATACAAGGGAAACATTTTAGAACAATATTGGGTACCAAATCCCGATGACACAGAACTTGGATCTATTCCAATTAATACCATAGTTTGGGCATGGGTGCCAAATAAAGTAGATTGTAGGAAGACCAAGATAAATAAATGTGTTCTACAAGCTGTACTTGATATGCATGAGCAGATATAAGGAGATTAGGTGGAGATGATTCATGAATGTAATTTTTCTTTTTGAATGACTTTTAGTATACATGAAGAAACATTTTTCAGTGTTTGTAGTATAATAAATACTCTTCAAGTGACTTTTTGAATAATTTTATATTATTTACCGCATATATGAAAATTTGACATCAAGTACAATGTTAATTCATGTGATGATACTTTATGCGAATTAGATAACACCATTCAAATTTTAACTTTTCAATTTGTCTTTTAGATTAACACAACATCTCACTATATCAAATGTGCATAATTATATTCATTAATGTATGTACACAACCCTTACCTTATTTCTTATTAGCTTTTGCTCACTCTCTTCAATACCACTTTGAGCTTTTCATTTTGTTCCCCTGATGATTGGTGGAGTATCCACTCGAAACGTAGAGACATTTCAATACACAATTAAATTCCATCAACTCTCTTTGTCATTAAGATTAATTGTGGAAATCTTCATCCTCAAGCTATACTTGATCTACTTGAGAAAATATAAGGAGATTAGGTGGAGATGATTCATAAATGTAATTTTTCTTTTTGAATGACTAATTAATATACATGAAGAAAAAGTTGTCAATGTTTTTAGTATATCAAATATTTTCTTCAAGCTACCTTTTGAGGAAGTTTATATTATTTGCTACATATATGAAAATTTTGGTTCAACTTCAATGTTAACTCAGGTGATGATACTTTATGCGAATGCACCTTAAAACATCTTATAGGCTTGCTTTGTGAATAAATGTAAGGCACTTGCAATAAGGTTTGAAGTGAGTTTTCCCTATTATTCATTATTATAGTTGATATAAATTTAATTGTACTACTATGTTGCATTCAAATTCATAATTATATTTTCTCGTGTAGACTTTAAAGTGGTGCCAACTTTGTACTTGTATATTAACTTATACTCAATAAATACAGTACTAACATTTTGAGTGTGCATGTTTTATCAGTTTGTAATCATTGTGATTGATTTTTTGGGTTAAACTGTGTGTGTTTTTTAGACCAACGTTTTGAGTGGACACTCCACCCATGCTTGTTACGGGAACTATGAAAAACTCATTATGGACTGAAAAGATTTCACATAACTTAATCCAAAAAATCAATCATTAAGTAGTAACATCATGTTAGCTTTAATTCATGTTAGACATTATCACCAAATACATTGCATCACAAAGACAATTTAATCCATGTGAGATTTAATGCACTGCATGTAATATAAGTATTATAGATGGAGATTTTGGTAATGTGACGAATGAACTGGTATATGTTGGACCCAAGTGCAACAAGCTAAAGCCAAAATTCAATCCTAAGATTGAAGTTGAGAAAGAAAAGATGTTGCTAGTTAGATCATGAACTGAGGATGAAGGAGAGATGATTTGGATGGCAAACACCACCTCATATATCTTCCAGAATGATGAAAGTGAGACTCTTTATGTAAATCTTGAGATGATTTGGGTACCAAACCTTGATGACACATGACTTGGATCTATTCTAGTTAATACCATAGTTTGGGCATGGATGCAAAAGAAAGAAGATTGCAGAAAGACCACGATAAATAAATGTGGTGTACAAGTTGTAATTGATTTGCTTGACTGAATATAAGGAGATTAGGTGGAGATGATTCATGAATGTAATTTTCTCTTTGAATGAGTTATTAATACACAAGAATAAACACTTTTCAATGTTGGTTGTATATCAAATATTCTCTTCAAAACATTTTTTAAGAGTTTTATTTATTTGCTAATATGAAAATTTTGGTTCAACTTCTATGTTAATTCATGTGATGGTACTTTATGTGAATTATATAACACCATTCAATTTTTAACTTTGCAATTTGTTTTTTACATAAACTCAACATGTCACTATATCAAATGTGCATAATCATATTCAATAATGAACCTTAAAACATCTTCTAGACTTCCTCTGTGAATAAATGTAAGGCACTTGCAATAAGGTTTGAAGTGACTTTTCCCTATTAGTTGTTATTATAATTGATATAAATTTAATTGTTCTACTCTGTTGCATTCTAATTAATATTATATTTTCTTATGTAGACTTTAAAGTGGTGCGAACTATGTATTAGTGCAATATCTTATACTCAACAAAGACAAAGTAGTAACATTTTCAGAGTGTGGGCTTTCACAGTTTGTCATCATTATGAATGATTTTCTGGATTAAGTTGTTAGTGAGTTTTTCAAATCAACATTTCAAGTGGGCACTCCACGCATGATCGTCGGAGAAACAATGTAAAATTAATTATGGTTTGAAAATCTTTCACATAGCTTAATCCCGAAAATCAATAGGCAAGTATTAACATTTAATGTCAATACTACATAAGTTAATAATAGTCACAACACAATATTAATATGTTGTTAAATAACTTTATATTATGTAAGAAATTTCTTACACAAATTATTAATAATTCACTAGTCAAATATTGGTGACTTTTGTTTTAATACTTAAATATAAATATTAATGATAGTCAAAGTATATCATTAAATACATTTATGGGTAAAATTTCTCCATAAATATGTTATTCATAAAATCAACATTAATTAAGTTAGTTTTTAATACACCACCACCACCAACAACAATAATAATAAATTATGTCTCTATTCTAATTCATAACTTATTTTAATCATTACTAAGATAAAACCTATTTTACTCTAAGTCATAAAAATATTTTCTCTTGTCCTCTATCAAGTGGTGTCATCTTCCAAAAATAAAACATCATACTCAAAAAAGACTTCAACCTAGACACATTAGTTAACATAATTTCAATTAAATGAAATTCCAAGATAATAATAGCAACAAACATTGATTATTAATGTCATTAAATAACTTTAATAATAATATGTAAACAAATCTTCTGTAATCTATTTTTCGTCATATAACCATTGATCAACTTAACTTTTATTATAAAATATAAATAATAGTAATATAAATAAATTATATTTCTATTCTAACGTATAATTGTTTTTTATCGTTAAAATAATAAACTTAGCATAGTAACACTTAATATATAATAGTTTTTCTTGTCACTTATAAAATGTTGCCAACCTTCTAATATATTACAACATGATACTCAACACATGCAATATTTCTTGCTACGTCTAGAATTAAAATTGTTATAGTAACAAACACATTTATATTATGTCATTAAATAGTTATTAAATAGGTCATTCTAAAATATTTCCAACCTTCTACTAGTATAGGAACTCAACACCAACAATGTACTAGTTACCATATCAAATTATAATTCAATTGCTTAATCATAGTAACATATACAATATTAATGTCATTACATAAACTTAATCGACTTACCATTTGATACAAACTATAGATAATATTAATGGAAATTATGTAAGGAATCAAAGTCTACGAATTTCATCATTTTGAAAGAATCAAAGTCTAAGATTTTCATCATTTTGATTTGTCACAGAGGATTAGAAAGGTATAATTCAGGTGTTAACACAATCCCTCTCCCCTCATGTTGTAAAGGGTGCTAGCTCAATGGAAGAGCACCTACATTACAAGCAGGACGATGGTGGTTCGATTCCTCCGTGCCCTAACATAAATTAATAGATGATTTAAAATCTAACGATAATATAAATATTGTAAGATATCTATATTTTCAATATAAATATGCTCTTTTCAATTAAACACATTGTTCAAATACTTCATAAAAAAAAAATGAACACTTGCAATAATTAATTCAATTGGTTTTCCCCCTTTCCTCTTGTATCTGAAAAAAGTCAAACTATATTGCACTAATGCTTTTCTAGTTCATAATTGATTTTGATTGTTAAAATAATTAATATTAATAAACAAGAGATGATTTACTATCATCCGATATCATTAAATAAATTTATAAGTAAGAAATTTCTCACATTAATCTATTATTCATAAAGTAAACATTCATCAACTTAGTTTTTAATACACTACCACTACCAACAACAATAATAATAAATTATGTTGCTACTTTAATTCATAATTTATTTTAATCATTACAAGGGTAAAACTTAGACTTTAAAGTCAAAAAATATTTTCTCGTTTTGATTATAAGTGGTGTCAACTTCCAAAAATAAAACAACATACTCAACAAAGACAAAAATAATTAATATGACAATATTTATAATTGTTGTAATAACAAATACAATGTTGGTATTATGTTATAAAATAATTTAATCAACTTAACATTTAATACAAACTATTTAATAAAGATTCAAATGCTATGACTTTTTTCATTTTGAAAGAACTCATTCTAGCGGAAGTTCTAAATTCTAGATCCACTAAATAATTACAAATTTAATGAAATATGTGTTAGTTACTTTTTTCAATATTTAAAATATATATGTCAAATCTTTATTTAAAATCAAAATCACTTAACATCTAACAATAAAAACAATTTGATCTTATAATAAAAACAATTTGATGATGAATACTTTGTGTTCTTTAAATGCTTACTATATATAATAATCTATCATAATTATTATTTAAATATAAAAAATGTATTTATTTATTTTATAAAAATAAATATTATATTAAAATAAATTACTATATATATTTTCATCCGGTTGAATTTTAATATTAATACCTTTTTTTTAAAATTTAGGTATTATTCAAGGTTCATATTTTACTATCAATGTCAAATGGTGTCTTTAGACACCACCAAATAGAGTTCAGAAAATAACGAGCTCTCGAGTTGTTGAAATTTACATTTCTTGATCTTTTTAATTTAATATACATTTTATTACATTGCCATGTACAAATCGGAAACCAACTAGGCTTACATGATCACCAATACTTGCATGCACCAACTAGGCTTTCATGAACACCAATTTGCATGCACCAACTAGGGTTGACAAGGTATGAGATGGAACTAGGGTTTAGTGAGCAATTTGCAAGTTAAGAGAGGGAACTAGAAACACATGATCACCAATACTTGCATGCACCAACTAGGCTTTCATGAACACCAATTTGCATGCACCAACTAAGGTTTACAAGGTATGAGATGGAACTAGGGTTTAGTGAGAAATTTGCAAGTTAAGAGAGGGAACTAGAAACACATGATCACCAATACTTGCATGCACCAACTAGGCTTTCATGAACACCAATTTCCATGCTCCAACTAGGGTTGACAAGGTATGAGACGGAACAATGGTTTAGTGAGCAATTTTCAAGTAAAGAGAGGGAACTAGAAACACATGGGCATGTACAAATAAGAAACCAAGTAGGCTTTCATGAACAACACTTTGCATGCTATCACTAGGGTTGACAAATAATGAGATGGAACTAGGGTTTACTTCAACCAATTTAGGGTTTGTAGGGTATGATGTATGTTAGTATGGCATGATGTTAGTATCATAGGCTATTGTAGGGTATGAAATGGTATATATTACACATGCATGCATGACCTAGTGTTATGGTATATTGTTAGTATGTTATGTGATGGTATGTTATTGTATGTTAGTATGGTAAATGTATGATATGTTATGTATGTTGTATGGTATTGTATGATGTTATTGTATGTTAGTATGGTAAATGTATGGTATGTTATTGTATGATGTTATGTTATATACATTTAATTACATTTCCATGTACAAATAAGAAACCAACTAGGATTACATGATCACCAATACTTGCATGCACCAACTAGGATTTCATGAACACCAATTTGCATGCACCAACTAGGGTTGACAAGGTATGAGATGGAACTAGGGTTTAGTGAGCAATCATGCAAGTTAGGAGAGGGAACTAGAAACGCATGATCACCAATACTTGCATGCACCAACTAGTCTATCATGAACACCAATTTCCATGCACCAACTAGGGTTGACAAGGTATGAGATGAAACTAGGTTTTAGTGAGCAATCATGCAAGTTAGGAGAGGTAACTAGAAACACATGATCACCAATAGTTGCATGCACCAACTAGGCTTTCATGAACACCAATTTGCATGCACCAACTAGGGTTGACAAGGTATGAGATGGAACTAGGGTTTAGTGAGAAATCATGCAAGTTAGGAGAGGGAACTAGAAACACATGATCACCAATACTTACATGCAACAACTAGGCTTTCATGAACACCAATTCGCATGCACCAACTAGGGTTGACAAGGTATGAGATGGAACCAGGGTTTAGTGAGCAATCATGCAAGTTAGGAGAGGGAACTAGAAACACATGATCACCAATACTTGCATGCACCAACTAGCCTTTCATGAACAACAATTTTCATGCTCTAACTAGGGTTGACAAGGTATGAGATGGAACTACTATTTAGTGAGGAATCATGCAAGTTAGGAGAGGGAACTATAAACACATGATCACCAATTATTGCATGCACCAACTAGGCTTTCATGAACACCAATTTGCATGCAACAACTAGGGTTGACAAGGTATGAGATGGAACAATGGTTTAGTGAGCAAGCATGCAAGTTAGGAGAGGGAACTAGAAACACATGATCACCAATACTTGCATGCACCAACTAGGCTTTCATGAACACCAATTTGCATGCACAAAGTAGGGTTGACAAGGCATGAGATGGAACTAGGGATTAGTGAGCAATTTGCAAGTGAAGAGAGGGAACTAGAAACACATGATCACCAATACTTGCATGCACCAACTAGGATTTCATGAACACCAATTTGCATGGTCCAACTAGGGTTGAAAAGGTATGAGATGGAACTAGGGTTTAGTGAGAAATTTGCAAGTTAAGAGAGGGAACTAGAAACACATGATCACCAATACTTGCATGCACTAACTAGACTTTCATAAACACTAATTTGCGTGCTCCAAATAGGGTTGACAAGGTATGAGATGGAACTAGGGTTCAGTGAGCAATCATGAAAGTTAGGAGAGGGAACTAGAAACACATGATCACCAATACTTGCATGCACCAACTAGGCTTTCATGAACACAAATTTGCATACACCAACTAGGGTTTACAAGGTATGAGATGGAACTAGGGTTTAGTGAGAAATTTTCAAGTTAAGAGAGGGAACTAGAAACACATGATCACCAATACTTGCATGCACCAACTAGGATTTCATGAACACCAATTTGCATGCTCCAACTAGGGTTGACAAGGCATGAGATGGAACTAGGGTTTTGTGAGCAATTTGCAAGTTAAGAGAGGGATCTAGAAACACATGATCACCAATACTTGCATGCACCAAGTAGGCTTTTATGAACACCAATTTGCATGCTCCAACTAGGGTTGAAAAGGTAGGAGATGGAACTAAGGTTTAGTGAGCAATCATGTAAGTTAGGAGAGGGAACTAGAAACACATGATCACCAATACTTGCATGCACCAACTAGGCTTTCATGAACACCAATTTTCATGCACCCACTAGGGTTGACAAGGTATGAGATGGAACTAAGGTTTAGTGAGCAATTTGCAAGTTAAGAGAGGGAACTAGAAACACATGATCACTAGTACTTGCATGCACCAACTACGGTTTCATGAACACCAATTTGCATGCTCCAACTAGGGTTGACAAGGTATGAGATGGAACTAGGGTTTAGTGAGGAATTTGCAAGTTAAGAGAGGGAACTAGAAAGATATGATCATCAATACTTGCATGCACCAACTAGGCTTTCATGAACACCAATTTGCATTCTCCAACTATGGTTGACAAGGTATGAGATGGAAATAGGGTTTAGGCAGCAATTTGAAAGTTAGGAGAGGGAACTAGAAACACATGATCACCAATACTTGCATGCACCAACTAGGCTTTCATAAACACCAATTTGCATGCTCCAACTAGGGTTGATAAGGTATGAGATGGAACTAGGGTTTAGGGAGCAATTTCCAAGTTAGGAGAGGGAACTAGCATTAGAGGAAATTTCAAGTCAAAATGGGCCTCCTAAAATGAATCAATAAAATAATAGTTAAAATAATAAAATAATATTTATTAATTTTGGAGGAAGAAAAGAAAAAAAGTACTTTTTTGTTTGTATTTTTGACATATCTCCCTGTGTTTTTACTCAAATTTCGATCGGGAGAGCTCGTTGGATGCAGAATTAAATTCTGCATCCAACGAGTACCCACTTGACATAATTTTGACGGACCCTGCTACCCCAAAAACAAAAAATACCTGAAAAAATGGAATGATGATGTCATAATTCCATTTTTTCAGGTATTTCTTATTTTTGGTGTAGCAAGGTCCGTCAAAAGTATGCCGAGTGGGTACTCGTTGGATGCGGAATAATTCTGCATCCAACGAGTACCCACTCGGCATACTTTTAACGGACCATGCTACACCAAAAACAAGAAATACCTGGAAAAATGGAATGATGATGTCATCATTCCATTTTTCCAGGTATTTCTTGTTTTTGGTGTAGCATGGTCCGTTAAAAGTATGCCGAGTGGATACTCGTTGGATGCGGAATTTAATTATGCATCCAACGAGCTCTCCCAATCGAAATTTGAGTAAAAACACAGGGAGATATTTCAAAAATACAAACAAAAAAAGTAGTTTTTTTTATGATACCTATCCCCAAATTTTTTTAAAAAAAGTGTTTAAGACCTATAAGGTATTTCAAATTTAAAGCAATTTCATTGGCTAACACACGATGACATGGAATTTGAATAAAAGTTAAAAGGCCCATTTTGAGTTGAAATTTCCTCTGATGAAACACATGATCACCAATACTTGCATGCACCAACTAGGCTTTCATGAACACCTATTTGCATGCTCCAACTAGGGTTGACAAGGTATGAGATGGAACTAGGGTTTAGTGAGCAATCATGCAATTTAGGGGAGGTAACTAGAAACACATGATCACCAATACTTGCATGCACCAACTAGGATTTCATGAACACCAATTTGCATGCTCCAACTAGGGTTGACAAGGTATGAGATGGAACAAGGGTTTAGTGAGAAATCATGTAGGTTAGGAGAGGGAACTAGAAACACATGATCACCAATACTTGCATGCACCAACTAGGCTTTCATGAACACCAATTTGCATGCTCCAACTAGGGTGGACAAGGTATGAGATGGAACTAGGGTTTAGTGAGCAATTTACAAGTTAGGAGAGGGAACTAAAAACACATGGCTATGTACAAATCAGAAACCAACTGGGCTTTCATGAACATCACTTTGCATGCTATCACTAGGGTTGATAAATAATGAGATGGAACTAGGGTTTAATTCAACCAATTTATGGTTTGTAGGGTATGATGTATGTTAGTATGGTATGATGTTAGTATCAAGGGGTTTTGTAGGGTATGATATGGTATATATTACACATGCATGCATGAATTAGTGTTATGCTATGTTTTTTGTATGTTATGTTATTGTATGTTAGTATGGTATGATGTTAGTGTCATAGGGTAATGTAGGGTATGTTATTGTGTGTTAGTATGGTATGATGTTAGTGTCATAGGGTAATGTAGGGTATGTTATTGTGTGTTAGTATGGTATGATGTTAGTATCATAGGGTATTGTAGGGTATGAAATGGTATATTACACATGCATGCATGACTTAGTGTTAGGATGTTAGTGTATGGTATATTACAATGGTATGGTATGTTAGTATGGTATGATGTTAGTGTCATAGGGTATTGTAGGGTATGTTATTGTATGTTAGAATTGTATGATGTTAGTATCATTTGGTATTGTAGGGTATGATATGGTATATATAACACATCCATGCATGAAATAGTGTTATGATTGTTAGTGTATGTAATTTAGTTAGTGTATAGTATGGTCAAGATGTTAAAAAGTTGAGAATAGCCATAATGTTAAAATTTTGATGAGTCATAAATTATTCCTTTAAGTAAATTGAAAATTCATAAGTTAGCACACATGTGAACCACACGTATCATTATATCACATAGGTGAACCACACATATCATGTTCCAAGATCAAGTCAACCATATATGTATAAATATGAACCTTGCTTTATATTATATATGTATAGAAATACTGCTACAAAAATTATCATGCCACATGGCCATAATACAAAATAGTGGATAAAAAGTACATCTGTGTGTATATGAACAAAAAGTTACATCTATGTATGCCCCCTATACATTTATTCTAGTTATCCCCCCTTCCGCTGCCACTGCCAATGTCTTCAGAGAAGTCTAGATTTCTTTTCCGATTGCTCACTGGTGATCCCCATCACTGAACAAAAGGGATAGGTCGCATCAGTGGAGACTGCAGAAAAACCAAATTTTGTAAGTTAATTTACCAACCTTTAAAAATTCTATGTATATTTGTTCAAATTCCAAAACCAAAATAACATTTTTACTTACTGTATGTGAGTAAGTAATGGTGGGTCGTGGTGCCTCACTAACACTAACCCTGATTAGGTTCTCTTCAAGCACCACTTGCTCACTATCAAGCTGCATAAAAATATATATATATGCCAATGTCAACAAATATACATGTACCTTGGGGGGGAAGAGGTGGGTCACCAATTTGGGCCTCTTCAAGCACCAAATCAGAGAAAGCAATACACAAACATACAAAGAAAACAATACATAAACATACCTCCTAGCTCATCAAAGTTGGGTCACCGATTTGGTGCTCTTCACGCACCGGTGCCTCACTAGGGGCCTGAATAAAGTAACATATATGTCAATTTCAGATAAAATAGTGAATCAAAGACAATATACTACATGGATGAAAAATGATGTTACCAAAGAAAGTGAAACATACATGTACCTAGCTGGGGGGAAGAGGTGGGTTGACAACAACATCACTTTGGTGCTCTTCAAGAACCCTTGTCTCAATAGCTTCCTGCATAAAGTAACATATGTCAAAGCGATACATATGTCAAATTCAGATAATAAAAAGAATCTTAGACATATATACTACATTGACAAAAAATGATGTTTTCAAAGAAAGCGAAACATACATGTACTTGGCAGGGGGGGGAGAGTTGGGTTGGCAAAAACCTTGCATTGGTGCTCTTCAAGCACCAATGGTTCAATGGTTCCCTGCATAACGTAACATATGCCAATGTTAGATAATACAAAGAAAGCGAGACATATACATGATGGACAAAAAATGATTTTTCCAAAGAAAGCGAAACATAATTAAAAGCATATTTAAAATAATACATGTGTTTGGGAATCTACCTGTGCATGAGAGGGAATAGGCTAAGATACAATGTACTCATACTGATCACCTTGCATAAAACATGTTGTATCAAAATTAGGATGTATTGGATGTTACAATCTATACTATAAATATGTAAATAAAGTTGACAAATTAACAAGTATAGTACTTACCCCTATTGGTGAAGAACCAAACCCATATGCAATATTGATAGCTGTATCAATGTTCTCAACATTGATCGGCGGACTATGCGACTCTGGTGTGCCATGGGACACCAGCTGTATATTTGTTCACATAATTTGTTAGATAATTAAATAGAAATAAATTGCGAAACAATTGAAAATTTTGATATGAAACAAAATATAATATGAAAATAATGATTTTTACTTACAAAGAAAAGTAATCCATCGTCTCGAAAGTCTCAAGTAGGGCCATAGAATATGCCTCCACATAATGTGCAAGGGTGTTGAGTAACACGATGCTCTGAACACTCTGCATCTCTTGTGTGATCTATAGATGGGCCCTCCTTAGAAGTGCCAGCCCCTTGGTCTACATTGCCTTGGACATCAGTCCCATGCTAAAGCAATGTATCTGCTAAGTCAAATAATGCCTCCTATGTATCATCAATCACAGGACCCGTAGGAGGATATAGCTGAGGGGGTTTTGGTGTGCGTGGAGGGCGTGGCACACGATTAGGATCTGTCCTAGCCCCTTCCCTATCTTGGGGCATCCCATGACCAAAACCCTAGAAGCCTAAGATATCGAAGTAGTTAACATGTTTCCCTAGGATGAATTCTGCATACAACTTCCTAAGGAAATAAAATGGGATGTCCCTATTCCCATGAGGGTCTTCATCGAAGACAATACACCAATGATCCATCCAATTGGCCTTTATATTTGGTTCAACGCACCAGTCTATGGAAATGTGTGCTCGATTGGTGGGTGGAACCAATCCAGTGCTAGGGTCCCGGAATAATGAAAATAATTGGTCTTTTGTAATTTTAAGGGCTTTGATGTCTTTATAACTCAATCCATCGAAATAGTATTACCTCCTAGATTCTCTGTATGAGCTAATGTTGTATAGAGCTCCTTGGACTTTGGCAATTGTGTTTGTTATTGTGTCCAATGCATTGACTGAAGACACTCTCAAATGATTCCCCCCTCTAATACTTGAGCTAAGGCACCTCAATGACGCCAAACGCGCAATAATCTGTGAGTTTTGATCTTGTACCCCCTTCAGGTTTGGGTTTGGGTTCATGTTTGGGTTAGGTTGGGGGTTAGGTTGTGGGTTGGGTTGTTGTGGGTTATTAGAGGGTGGATTTTCCACATTGTCTTGTTCATTTCTGTTATTTGTTAAGATTTAAACAAAAAAATACAAGTTATTTTACTTAATCATTCTTTGATTTCATTCAATTTTTTTATTAAATTTGTTTAAAATAATTATAAAAACTATGAAATTATGGAAAACAATAAAGAATTGAAGACTAATTAAAATGGATAAGAGCATTTACCTGCCATTGGAGCCAATCCACCTCTAACTCGACCTCAAACTCGACCTCCAAAAGATAAAACACAAATCAATTCTATGTTATTTCTCCCACGTGGTTTTTCGCTCTCCCGATCCTCAACTGTGCAAAATATATTTGAAGCCTGTGGCCTCTGTTTTGTCTTTTTTTAGTTTTCAATATCTCATATGCAATATATTGCATATGTGATATATCGCATATGCGTTTTGTAAATGTGAAATATCGCATATGCCCCATCCTTCTTCCTACCTAAATAATTAAATAAAAGAATTAAAATTTAGTAGTCGATAAGTCACTTTAGTGGATTGTAAGTCACTTTATGTAGTCCATAAAATATTTTTGGTAATGTGAAGCAAGCAACTAGAAAGGTTATTTTTCTCATTATGTTGGTGTAAACATATTGTTATTGTTCTAAGAATTTACAAACATGGTTTTGGAGCCATAGTAAAGGCCATCCAAACCAATTGAAGGATTAATTTAGTGTGAGAATACAAACAAGATATGCCTAAAATAATGTTATCCAACAAGCATGAAATTGAATAAAGATGAGAAGGAGGTTACTAAAATTTCAGTGAAAGTTTACGAGAGATGGGTAACGGCAAATGAACTTGACAAAAATTTATAGAAGGAAATAAGAAAACTAAGTATTCATATTGTCGATAACAAGTAGAGGATGCAATATATTTAGAGCAAAGATTTGTGGAGGCTTCAATATTTGTTGATTCCAAGCTAGCATGAAATAATAATTATTTCCTTAAGCTTCTTACTTACATTACTAGAGATTTCCATTAAGAGTGGTGTTAACAACAGAAATAGAACATGGATATTTGAGTGACACTCCACAACTTGAAAGTTTTGTGAGGCTATGGGAGTCCTTTTTATGCAATGAATGAAGGAATACCCTCTCTGCTTTCATTAGCATGTCGTTGAAGTAGTCACATGTGCAGAGAAATACAAGTGGTGTGATAGAAAAAATAATATTTGAAACATGAACTAGGGCCTTTCATGTTGGCCATTTATCGTAGGTTATGCTTCTTGTAATAATAGAAGATGAAGAAGATTCAGGTGACGCTACGCAACTTAAACCCCTTGTGAGGCTATGTGACTCCTTTTTAAATGACCGATGAAGGAATACTCACTCCAATTTTTGCATTTTCATGGTGTAGTCACACATATAGCCAAATAGAGATGGCGTGATAGAAAAAGAAATAAATGAGACTTGAACTAGGGTTTTTGTTTGGTTGTTTCTCCTTGGTAAAAAAACCTATGTGAAAATACATGTAGAAAGTTACAAATGTCGATAGTTTGTCAAAAAATGGGTTTCCCATCGAGGAGGACTTGGAAATAAATGCAATACATAGGATTCTTGTGTGGTTTGGTATTGAGGTGGTTTTCTTCCAAAAAATACCTCCTTAAGTGCCATTATCTTAGAGAAGTGATTCTCAGACAAGCTCCACCATCACATGTGCTAGAAAAAAGGGTAATATTAAAAGAACTTGTTGATTAAAATCAAGAAAAAACTCTATTGTCTTAATTGTTTTGTACACATAATGTTACCTATTACTTTCCATGCATATACACATAATGTTACCTATTACTTTCTTAAATGCAATATATGCATTTTGTAAATGTTAAATATCACATATGCGATATATCCCATATGCGATATTTAACATTTAGAAAAAGCATATGCTATATATAGCATATGTGATACTTCTTTATGAACCTTAGCTTTGTGTTTGGGCTCGGGTTATTTCGAACGTACCATCAATAACGCATACGCATTCTTGATTTGCATTTTGGAAGTGTGTTTTTGATTTCTTAAGTGGCACTAAAAAGTGGAACCAACTTCGTGTGAGTGCCCTTATGCTACCTACGATTTAGAGTTTCCTGCCATAATACATGTCTTTAAAATGTGACACCATCATCTAATTGGTAGAAGATTTTTATTAATTTCTGACAACATAAGTTTTAAATACTTGTTTTATCAACAAAATATGAAAGAAAGACAAGCAAGATAGTTAACTTTCCTTAGCGATTATGGTTTCAAGATCAAACATATAAAAGGAAAGGAGAATAAGGTGGTTGATGCTTTAAGCAGAAATGAAAATCTGAATTTTATAGCCGTTGTTAGCAGCTATAAAACATAATTGGATGATAAGTTTGAATACATAGTAAAAATGGATAAAGATTATCAAAATTTAAGAGAAAAAGTTATAGAAAGCGAATCTAAAAATATAAAAACAGATTTAAGTTTGAATGAAAAAGATTTAATGTTGTATAAAAACAGATTATCTGTACCTAATGTACCATAAATTAAATTGTTGATATTAAATGAAGTACATAAGAGTCCTTACTTAATACATCCTGGTTACCAAAAGATGATAACAATTCTAAGAAAAGAGTATTTTTGGTCTAATATAAAAAATCAAGTGGCTAAATATATAGCTAGGTGTGTGGAATGCTAGTAGGTTAAAGCTAAGCATTGACACCCAACAAGTCTATTGCAACCATTACCAATTCCATATTGGAAATGAGAAATTATCATCCTTGATTTCATAACACGACTGCCTAAAAATCAAAAGCAAAATAATTATGTGATGGTAGCAGTAGACAAATTTAGCAAAGCAGCTCATTTTATACCTGTTAAAACTACTTATAAGGCTGCTAATATTGTTGATATATTTATAAAGGAAATTTTTCGTTTGCATGGAATTCCTAAGACGATAATTTCTGATAGAGATCCAAAGTTTATTGGTAATTTCTGGAATTCATTGTTTAAAGGATTTGACACCACTGAGAAAACCATTATGTACTTCCAGTTGTATGTTCATCCTCCCACTGAGGAAACCATTATGTACTTCCAGTTGTATGTATTGATGGGATCCCATTATTTTGAGCCTGCCTCGTCCATATATATGTCTGAGAATATATGTACCTCATCCATTTTTTAGAAGTAATACAAATCCAAAGCCATTGCAGTTAGAATGATGAAACTTTGACTCTTCCATCGATTTCTCCAGTCTCTCCACCGTTGTCACCATTTCTCCCTTGATTCTATGTTGTCTGTTGGTCATATGATGAGCTCGTGCCCTCAAACATCAAGCAGAAATATGTTAACACCAAAAATTATGCACATATCTCTATATGGTCCAAACCATAAACATCATAATGCCACCATTATTTTCTCCATTTTTTATCTTCACAATTAAATTCCACAAAAAATGGTCCAAAACATTATTATTCATTCCCCCATAAATACAGGGAAGTTGAGCATTTATTGCAACATAACCGCACTCTCTAAAAAAAGACAGAAAAGCCCTAAAATGAGAACGGGTCAAAAACCATGGACAAATACCATACACAATAAAATACCATGGGTCATTACGATGGGTAAGGAAACCTTGGATCATCCTATAAATACATTGTGAATGTCTCCTTACAACTCCTTTTGAACTTTGGACATTCCTTAATTCCTTAATTGTTAGGCTATCATCAGTTTTTGTGACACTTTCCCACGTTGCATGTTGAGTTCTCTCCATGTAACCTTCAATCCCTTTTCCGATGACAACCCCTTGTTGGAGATAAATGGAGATGAGGATCGTGGGAGCCTACCCACAATTGCCTGAAATGGCTACAGTGGAATAGTTTAAAGGTATGTTTGTTATTTTATTGGATTAGTTAGATACAAAAAAAATAAAATTGTTGTTATTTCTTGTTATAAGTCGAAATTGAGAATTCCCTTGCAGCATGAACTCTACCCATAGATCTAGATGATCTAGGATAGGTTCTTTTGCACGTAGTAGGGAATAATATGCACTACAAGCATGAGGAAGTTGAAGAAGCTTCTAAAATTTTCCATCCTTTCATCAAGGGGTTACTCATATGATTAAAGGTATAATGAAATCATTTAAGGATCCCACTGATCCTCATCAATATAAAGGAGCTTATGAAATCATGTGTTCTAGGGGCAGAAATTTGTAGTTCGTTCCAATTAATCATTAAAGTACATGAAAAACATAAGATTTACTGGTTTTGCTTAACCAAGTTTGAAAAAAAATTCACATAATATGAAGCACCAATTACACCTTAAGAATACCAAGGCTCTTGTTAGAAAATACAACTATTCTAAATAGCAAAAGTTTATAGAGATAATTGAAATTGCCAAACACCTCCTCAATTTAAAAAATAATAATATAGTGGTTGAAAAATGAGTAATAGTTGGATCCCTTTACTTCTTCAAAGAAAAAAAGCACTCTCCTTAAAAGAAAAATAGAGAACTAAAATTATTTCCTCACACATTTTGACTACATTTTGACTATACATTAGTTCTTTGTTGTTTATTGTAATATTTATGGTTTCAAGATCAACTCTTATCATCTTGACTCCTCTCATCCTGTGATGATGGTTCGAAACATCAATGTCCAAAAGAAACCAGCCTTTTTTAATATTTTTGACAAGATTATGTTAATTTTGACCATGTCCATTGGATATTGGATAGCTCACACATTTTGACAATGTCTATTCACTTCCCATTTATGACTTTATGTAAGTGGCAATATTTTAATACCTTAAAACTCTCTATATTGTAGATATACCATAAAACATCTAGTTTGCATAGTTTCACTCGTCGTGGAATTCCAATGGGTTTACTTCCAATTTGAGACTGAGGTTGTCATATTTAAGCAAGTTCCACTTCCAGGGAAAGACCAAGTAAAATACCCAAAAGCTTAGAATTAAATCAATGATAATCGGCTTGACAGATTCGAAAGTCCATGCCCATTGCCCACAATGCCTTCAACGCCTTGTTTCATTATTTGTGTGTGAAACAAACGGCGAAATCCACAGTGAAATCGTATTGAATTCAAAATTCAAAACTGTTACAGTCATTGCGAAATTGCCCTTCTTGTCTCGAGCTTTCCTTTATACGTTCAACATAAATGCGGCTACTCAAAGGTTACAAGGAACCTATTGGAGAGGACGTATGAATTTATGAATTTTGGATACGTACCACTCTGCACTTCTCTCACGATTCTTCTTCCACTTAGCATTCATCCATCGAATTTGAGAATTCTATGAACACGGTAAATCGGAGAAGAGAATGTTGAATAATTCAATGACGGATGCTATAGTTTAACCTTCCCGTCTAATCATCTTCAACGCTTCCAAGCGTGTCAACTTCATTACCAAAATCGGTTTACGGGATGCAGTCGTAACCATGCAATCTAATCCTTTTTCAACTTAACCAAGTGTGTCCAGACTCCAAACTATTAGCGACCTTACCTTCGGGCTGGAAACGCTTCGAAATCTCATGTCTGTTCAATGAATGAAGTTCTTGATCCGTTTCTAGGTTGGATTCTGTTCGAACTGACGAAGGACTTTATCATTTTGCTTTTTTTTACGTCTCTGAACAACCAATTCAAATTTGAATTTCTTTGATGATGATTAAAGTCCATTAAAACCAACTTTGGTTTTTTCTTAAATTCCAGCGATTTTATTCAATGACAATACGATGGGCGATCAATTTCTTGACTCTCGAATATAAGATATTCCGGTCCTCCAATATAGGGTTTTCGTGTATTCGAACGTTGAGTTTTGAAGATTTGAAAGCTGGGAAGCGTCAGTCGATGCTCGTGGATCTCACCATTGATGACTTCGAATGTTCATTTAATGACGTTCAACGGTTGGAAATGATGAGTAGTGCTTGCGTGACTCAAAATAACAAGAATAAAAGGATGATGTATCCCACCATTGTGACTTCAAAATACCTGACCTTTGGTTTGGATTGAAGTAGAGGTAATGTCTCTCACACAACCTAATCCCATCGTGGAGGAGTTAATAGCTAGCTGTACTTCCTAAGCGCTTCATGAAGTTCGTGGTATAAGCTAACAGGTATAGTTCTTGTATGTGGGTAACTATAAGGTGGAGACATAAAAACGTAGGTCTTTGCAATGGGTTCTAATTCCAGGCCAGGTTTGTAACAAGTTGCTTTGAAAACAAGTTGTTTTGAAAACTGATGAAGTACCAAAATTTTGAGATTGTTAAATTTCTTTCCTCCCTTAATTGCTTACTCATAAAAAAATATATAATGTATCGAGTTTTAAAGAGTATCAACCAACAACCAATAAATTAATGTCATGAACTATTTCATTATACGCCCAACTCTCAAGAAAACAATCACATGTGATCAGTTGACATGGAAATTATTCACATTTCTTAAAATGCTATTTAATTTTGGTTTATGACAATTTACTCTTCTTTTAGTGAAGTGCATCATGGTTCTTTCTTATTTACTTCAAATATGGAGTTTTTTTCATCTTATTTTGTAATTGCTACAAGAAATTGGTGGTTGTGTCTTGTCTTATATCTATGGCATGCATAAGGTTGGGTGTTATTGTAACTTATCGCTCATATCAATGACAAGAGAATCAAAACCTATCTTACACAAGTTCACAAATATACCTTAATTTAGATCATTGAAAAGAAAAAAGAAATCAACATCATAACATATAATAGAAATCAAATGCAATTATAACATATCATTCAACACATCCCTAAATATCCCTAAATAGACATGGAATTAAGTGCAATTGTTAACATACTTTCTCAAGGAATGCACATTATGAAACATTAACCCTATAATGACAAGCAATGAAATTGAATGATTTTGGTAAGGCATTCCATAAAAACTCTTGGAAATTATTTCTAGCAAGATGAGTCATTTAACTAAATTATTCATCTAATTTTGGGGTTAGTTTGTTGGCCCTTCTTGAGCATTCCATAGGCTGTTATAGGTTTGTCCTAATTACTTTGTGTTGAAAGTTTAGAATAACACCTCTCCTCGCACTCATTTATTTCCTTGAGCTAGTTTCGGTGAGGTCAGTGGATAGTCTGCTGAGTGCTCCTCATATCTATAAACCACAAGTTGTCATATGGGTTCACCACACATACAGTATCACAGGTCTCCAGGGAAAATGTAGCGAAAACCACCTTATTGTGCCCGACAATCTAAGGAACCTCCAAATCTAGCCAAGCCCAGGTGACTTCCCCCTATGGAAATCTAGAAGGCCTATGAAGTTGTCGTCATAGAGAAAATACAATGTGCTGGAGAGAGCCATATTGTTTTTAAGAAGCAACTACAACTTCGTGCATCTCCCAACAACCATCCTCCAACATTTTGGTAAAAGAAGTTGAGTTTTAATTCCTTCAAAACAAAAGAAATCTCCCTCAACACATAAGAAAGTATTGAAATGTAGAAAAACTTTATGAACATGATAGACATGTGGAAATAATGAATAGAGAGATGTTTGGTGAGCATGGAGTAGGCAGAGAGATAACAAAATTGGGAACAATGGCCGAGAAACCTACTCCCAATTAAAAATGTGTACTGACAAAACAATATTGTAGGAAACACATGTATAGAGAGGAGGTGTTGAAGAAGAGGTCAAGGAGGTGGCTACCACCCTTGATGCCATAACCATTGAAGACCCCAATAATCTATTAGGTGGGTATAAAGATTGGGCATCAAACAAAGTTATTGTAAAAGTTCCACTCTTCCTATGATTTATAGTACAATGTCATTTTAATTCTTAATCTATTCATGATCTCATTTAATTGATAAGATGGGTCAAGAGATGCCAATGTGTTTGCACCCTCAAACTGCTATTATAGGTTCAATGATCTTGCCTAGTTAATTGTTTTGCTGATAAAATATCTGATGGCAATAACCTTCTCAAGTAATGTAATGTTGACGTCATATACTATCTTGGATATAGAAACTTGCTTTGATGAATGCTCTTTAACCCTATTTTAGAGTTTCTTTGCACCTTCTAGAATGCTGAAAGGAAAAAATAAAAGTAAAATAGACGTGTTGAAGTGAAAAAGGGAGCATCATTTTTTGTGTGGATAATAACCGATACAAATTGAGATACAAATCCTGAATAGATAGTATCTGACAATCTATGGCTTGAGAAAAGAGGATGCGATGGATACATCAACCCATTCCAGTGGTGGGATCCTTCTATTTCTCTCCACGTATTGACTAACAGTCCATTATGATCAAATTAGCTCTCTCCAATTATGTTGTACAATCTAGCTATGAAACTTCCAATACAACTTTTCCTTGGAATTTTGCAAAATGAAGTATTGTGTGGTTATGAGTAGTCTCTACAAGGGTGGTGTTGCAAGTGTAACATTGCATCATCTTCTTTCACCATAAAAAGTTATAACACCTTTTTTTTTTAAGAAAATTTTAAGCATCTCTATTTATAATAGAAAGAAAAATGTTTGGCATCCTTAGATAACATTTTATCTTACATTGTATAGTCATCTATTTTTGTATATAAAGATCTATTACTAACCATTTACTACTATACTCTTACTAATAGGAAGTATAATTGTTGTAAGCATGTGAAAACATATATATACTTACAAGATATCAATTTAACAAAACAAGATGAGAATGATATCTAAAATATTCACATTAATTTAGCGAGAGCCTATTTATTGAAGTTGAAAATCTAAATAAGAGAAAAAGGAGAAAAGGAGAAAATCTCTCAAATTAATTAATAAATTAATTAATAAATGAATACTGTTAACTTTTAATGATTTTTTAATAAATAATAACATATATTAAAAGTAACATTAAAATATTATTAAATCTCATGGGGGTTAGAGCAATTGGTAATGAGTAAATTGGGCTGCACAAATTCTTTTTTTTAAGGTCAAAATTAGTATTTGTTTTTACTTCGATTCCAAAAGGTGGTGCTGCATTAGAACCCTTTTTTAATGTTCTAATTTTACAACTTTATTAAAACCTAGACCGTTACCCTTGTAATAAAAACCCTAAATCGACCCTTGAATTGAACTTGTAGCAGTCAAACCCCAACAAACGGTTAAAATTACAATTTGATGGATGTCATTGTCATAGCAATTGACTACATTGCAAGTATTGAAAAGAGGTGCTACCAATAGCACCACTTTCCTTTATCAGGTTACCAAAAAGTGAAATTAAAAAATCACATCAAAATAAAACATAACTAAAAAAACCACGCACTTGCAAAAAACCACAACAAAAAATTTCAAAAAAATAAAACAAAATATTTATAAAAAAATTATATAACTTATAACAAAAAATTCAAAAAATGTAATCAATTCAATAAAAATAAATAGTTTTTTAAATTATTAAAAAAACTAATCTAGAAACAAAAAAATTATAAATTATAAATTTAAAATTTAGAAAATTTGCAATTATATTGAAAGATAAAAAAAAAACTACCTTTCCCCACCCGTCCCCTTACTCTTACCCTTCCCCTCCTCCCCCATTCGTCCCCATCTCCCTCCCCTTCCCCTCCTCCTCCTCCCCCATTCGTCCCCATCTCCCTCCCTCCTTTCCTTCGCTCACTCCCCTACCCTTTCCTTCCTATTATACATTCCATAACGGAAGGAAAGGGGATGGGTGGGGAAGGGTAAGTTTCTGTTTTTGTATTATAACTTCAAAGTTTTAATTTTTTTTTAATAAATAAATATTTTTATAATTTTAAATTTTTTTATTAAATTTTTTTTTATTTTTTTTTTAGTTTTATTATTTATTTTTTTTAATTTTCTTTCATAATTCTTATAAAATTTTAGATTTTTTTTTTCCAAATTTTATGATTTTTTTTTTCAAAATTTTAATTTTTTTAATTTAAAAAGAAACTATTTTTGAGATTTTTTTTTCATTTTAAATATATTTTTTCATTTATTTATTATTAATTCAATTAATTTCTATATATATATTTTTTAAAGTTTTTTTTTATAAATTTTATAATGTTGTAAATTTTTTTTAATTTGTTTTTTTTTAATAAATTTTTAATTTTTTAATTTGTTGTAAATTTTTTTTGAAGTGGTTGCTTTCATGTTTTAACTATATTGGTGATTCTATGATGACTACGTTTCAGTTTGGGTGTTGATTTAGGGTTTCAATTGCAATGACACAAGAAATTTGTAATTTTAGGCTCTCCCTTTAAAATAATATGGGTGATACTAGTATCACCACTTTTTGTTTTGAGATTGTACACAAAAATATGTTTTTTTATGGCTAGAGTTCTCGTTCTTTGTATATAGTTATCATTCTATAGTGGGTGTTAAATCCACAAAATTTGATAAATAAAATGCAAGAAACAAACAATTTTAAACAATAGGACAAACAATCATGTTGCATTTAAAAACTGAAATGATAATGAGATGGATGGCCAATTTGTTCCTTTATTTTAGGTCCAAACGAGAAGTCTACGAAACATGATCCAACATAAGTAGACAATGATATAATATATATAGATATATATATATTGTTTTTTCTTTTAAAGTGGTTCACCAAGGAAGCCCAATTTTACACCATCGCTACATCCACTTGGGAAAATATCTTATACTCTCTAGAAAAGTATATATGAACTTGGGCATCATTAATCACGATAAATGGCTCACCAGCCTAATATTTCATTACATACATCGGTTCCCATGGAGCAAATTTCCCCGTCGAGATTTGAACACGGTGGAGAGTGCAACAACCAAAACTTCCAACCACTCAAGTTACGCCCTAAGGACATAAATATATATATATGATGTATGTGTGTCAAATATGGATTTGAAAGTGAAAGATACACATGTCAAAGCATAAATTATTTGTATTTAGGTTATGAGGTTCAAATATTAGAAGTCTCTCTCTATAATCCAACATGTAAAAATAATCCTTTAGTTTATTTTGTTTATGGAGTATCTTAATAACCCTCACCTAAATAAATTATCTTTTAAGATATCAATTAGTCATTCAATGAGGGAGCACCATAATTTCCATTTAAGTTTCATGGTAAAAGTCGTGTAATAAAATAGAGTAAAAAGAGGAATTAAAAACAATAATGCACTTCAAACATACTATTACCAACCTATATGTAAGGTTGTGAGAGAGGAATTAAAAATATATATATTTTAAGTATAAGAATGGAAGATTGTTTTCGTAGAATTGTTTTTTAACAAAAAACAATTGCCTTTATTTATATAAAAAAGGAGAATGTGGCTTAACTAGACATCCTTGAACTACATCAGATGGCTACATAGAAACATAACTGTATATAACTTTTTATAGTCCTTAAAATGGGGAATTTTTATACCCCTTGGTACGACAAGGCTGCTTCAAAAGACCTTTATTTATTGATGTTAATTTTAATATCCCTTAGTACAGCAAGTCTGATTCAAAAGATCTTTATTTCTTGATATGATAGATCCTAGACAATTTTCTTAACAACAAAATACATTTATATGGCATTTTCAAAACAACAAAAAATTAAAAACTTGACCATTACAATCTTGTCCCATCCAATTTGTAAGGGGCTTGCCGATGCTCTTAAATAACCATAGTTCTTTCATCATGACCATGAGTTGTTTGCATTTGATCATCCCCTCGAGAGTTGGAATTTCTATCTTTGTTACAGTCTTGCACTAGACTACCAATATCTACGAATTCATATCAACCATGAATTTGGATGATACTATTGAGAACCTTGTTTTCTTCCTTACAAATATCTGCTTTTCCTTTCAAAGATCTATTTTATTCTTCACAGTTTGCTAATTTTCCTTTTAAGTGCTCTATCTTGACCTATTCCATAACAAATTTTGTTTGAAGATTAACCAAATGAACATATTGCATTCATGTAATGCCATGATGGTCAGCCCCGAACATTGTTTTTTAGTTTTATTGTGACACTAGGTGCCTAGAGTATGGATTATGTACATTATTTTTATTTATTTATTATTATTTACTTAAATTAAATAATTTCTCAACTTGGACCAAAAAACATGACTCATTAGAGGAAATTTCAACTCAAAATGGGCCTTTTAACTTTGATTCAAATTCCATGTCTTCATGTGTTAGCCAATGAAATTGCTTTAAATTTGAAATACTGTATAGGTCTTAAACATTTTTTTAATATAAATTTGGGGATAGGTATCATAAAAAAAACTACTTTTTTGTTTGTATTTTTGACATATCTCCTAGTGTTTTTACTCAAATTCCGATCAGGAGAGCTCGTTGGATGTGGAATTAAATTTTGAATCCAACAAGTACCCACTCGGCATACTTTTGATGGACCCCTCTACCAAAAAAACAAGAAATACCTGAAAAAACATGATGATGACATCATCATCACATTTTTTTTCAGGTATTTCTTGTTTTTGGGGTAGCGGGGTCCGTCAAAAGTATGCCGAGTGGGTACTCATTGGATGCGGAATTTAATTCTGCATCCAACGAGCTCACCCGATCAAAATTTGAGTAAAAACACGGGGAGATACGTCAAAAATACAAAAAAAAAAAGTAGTTTTTTTCTTTTCTTCCTCCAAAATGAATAAATATTATTTTATTATTTTAACTATTATTTTATTAATTCTTTTTAGGAGGCCCATTTTGAGTTAAAATTTCCTCTCATGAGGGGGTTATGGATTTCTCATGTGAAGGGGATTGGGGGTAGGAATTGTTTCTTTTCCTAACATTACTCTGTCTTTCCTAATTTTGAGTTTTTTGGCCTTTAGAGATCATAGAATAACTATTTGATGATTTGCATGCACCCATGAACCTTGCGCAATGCACCCATGCACCCTTACTCAGTGATATTATTCTCTATCCTAGTTGTTTTCAATTAATAACAGTAAATTTTGTATGACGTCGAGTTGCCTTTAGTAAGTTGGAATTTTGAGGTATAAAATTATCCTTAAAACAAAAAATGTACTATCAAAATCAACTTTAAAAGAACTAATCAGATTCTAGAGGATGACATCATCTATAATAGTTGAGGTGGCATTGGTTGAGTTAAGGATACTTATTTGTCAAATTGTAAATGGTGAGTGAAAACCTATAGTTAACTATATCAATGTTGTAAGGTACTCATTATGAAAATCGTACTCAGATTATTTTTTAATATAATATAAATGTACTAAAGTACTCTTAAAATACTTAGAAAGAAAATTACTCTTTATATTTAAATATAAAATAAGTTACAAATACCAAAAAACTAAATGTTTTATTAAAATGTAATTACTTTTTCAATATTTAAAATATATATGTCAAATATTTATTTAAAATCAAAATCACTTAACATCTTACAATAAAAATAATTTGATCTTATAACAAAAACAATTTGATGATTAATACTTTGTGTTTTTTAAATACTTACTATATATATAATAATCTATCATAATTATTATTTAAATATAAAAAATGTATTTATTTATTTTATAAAAGTAAATATTATATTAAAATAAATTACTATATATATTTTCATCCGGTTGAATTTTAATATTAATACCATTTTCTTTTAAATTTAGGTATTATTCAAGGTTCATATTTTACTATCAATGTCAAATGGTGTCTTTAGACACCACCAAATAGAGTTCGGAAAATAACGAGCTCTCGAGTTGTTGAAATTTACATTTCTTGATATTTTTAGTTTAATATACATTTAATTACATTGCCATGTACAAATCGGAAACCAACTAGGCCTACATGATCACCAATACTTGCATGCACCAACTAGGCTTTCATGAACACCAATTTGCATGCACCAACTAGGGTTGACAGCGTATGAGATGGAACTAGGGTTTAGTGAGCAATTTGCAAGTTAAGAGAGGGAACTAGAAACACATGATCACCAATACTTGCATGCACCAGCTAGGCTTTCATGAACACCAATTTGCATGCACCAATTAGGGTTGACAAGGTATGAGATGGAACTAGGGTTTAGTGAGCAATTTGCAAGTTAAGAGATGGAACTAGAAACACATGATCACCTATTACTTGCATGCACCAACTAGGCTTTCATGAACACCAATTTCCATGCTCCAACTAGGGTTGACAAGGTATGAGATAGAACTAGGGTTTAGTGAGCAATTTTCAAGTTAGGAGAGGGAACTAGAAACACATGGCCATGTACAAATTAGAAACCAACTAGGCTTACATGAACACCACTTTGCATGCTATCACTAGGGTTGACAAATAATGAGATGGAACTAGGGTTTACTTCAACCAATTTAGGGTTTGTAGGGTATGATGTATGTTAGTATGGTATGATGTTAGTATCATAGGCTATTGTAGGGTATGAAATGGTATATATTACACATGCATGCATGACCTAGTGTTATGGTATATTGTTAGTATGTTATGTTATGGTATGTTATTGTATGTTAGTATGGTAAATGTATGATATGTTATGTATGATGTATGGTATTGTATGATGTTATTTTATGTTAGTATGGTATGTTATTGTATGATGTTATGTTATATACATTTAATTACATTTTCATGTACAAATCAAAAACCAACTAGGCTTACATGATCATCAATACTTTGCATGCACCAACTAGGATTTCATGAACACCAATGTGCATGCACCAACTAGGGTTGACAAGGTATGAGATGGAACTAGCATTTAGTGAGCAATCATGCAAGTTATGAGAGGGAACTAGAAACACATCATCACCAATACTTGGATGCACCAACTAGGGTTGACAAGGTATGAGATGGAACTAGGCTTTAGTGAGAAATCATGCAAGTTAGGAGAGGGAACTAGAAACACATGATCACCAATAGTTGCATGCACCAACTAGGTTTTCATGAACACCAATTTCCATGCACCAACTAGGGTTGACAAGGTATGAGATGGAACTAGGGTTTAATGAGCAATCATGTAAGTTAGGAGAGGGGACTAGAAACACATGATCACCAATACTTACATGCACCAACTAGGCTTTCATGAACACAAATTCGCATGCACCAACTAGGGTTGACAAGGTATGAGATGGAACCAGGGTTTAGTGAGCAATCATGTAAGTTAGGAGAGGGAAATAGAAACACATGAACACCAATACTTGCATGCACCAACTAGGATTTCATGAACAACAACTTGCATGCTCCAACTAGGGCTGACAAGGTATGAGATGAAACTAGGGTTTAGTGAGCAATCATGCAAGTTAGGAGAGGGAACTATAAACACATTATCACCAATTCTTGCATGCACCAACTAGGCTTTCATGAACACCAATTTGCATGCACCAACTAGGGTTGACAAGGTATGATATGGAACTAGGGTTAAGTGAGCAATCATGCAAGTTAGGAGAGGGAACTAGAAACACATGATCACCAATACTTGCATGCACCAACTAGGCTTCATGAACACCAATTTGCATGCACAAACTAGGGTTGACAAGGTATGAGATGGAACTAGGGTTTAGTGAGCAATTTGCAAGTGAAGAGAGGGAACTAGAAACACATGATCACCAATACTTGCATGCACCAACTAGGCTTTCATGAACACCAATTTGCATGCTCCAACTAGGGTTGAAAAGGTATGAGATGGAACTAGGGTTTAGTGAGAAATTTGCAAGTTAAGAGAGGGAACTAGAAACACATGATCACCAATACTTGCATGCACTAACTAGGCTTTCATAAACACTAATTTGCATGCTCCATCTAGGGTTGACAAGGTATGAGATGGAAGTAGGGTTTGGTGAGCAATCATGCATTAGAGGAATTTTGGGGTCTAAAATGGGCCTCCTAAGGAAAATAATAAAATAATAGTTAAAATAATAAAATAATATTGATTAATTTTGGAGGAAGAAATAAAAAAACTACTTTTTATGTTCGTATTTTCGACATATCTCCCTGTGTTTCTACTCAAATTTCAATCGGGAGAGCTTGTTGGATGCAGAATTTGATTCCGCATTCAACGAGTACCCACACTGCATACTTTTGACGGACTCCGCTACCCCAAAAACATGAAATACATGAAAAAACGTGATGGTGATGTCATCATCACGTTTTTTTCAGGTATTTCTTGTTTTTGGGGTAGCGAGGTCCATCAAAAGTATGTAGTGTGGGTACTCGTTGGATGCAGAATCAAGTTCCGCACCCAACGAGCTCTCTCGATCGAAATTTGAGTAAAAACACAATGAGATATGTCGAAAATACGAACAAAAAAAGTAGTTTTTTTTAATGACAAATATGTCAATTCAACCATTATGGTTGACTTATTTTATTCAAATTCTATTGGTTCTTGAATTCCAACTCAGAAAAACTTATTTTGGCACCTTTTCATATAAGGCCCATTTTAGACCCCAAATTTCCTCTAATGCAAGTTAGGAGAGGGAACTAGAAACACATGATCACCAATACTTGCATGCACCAACTAGGCTTTCATGAACACAAATTTGCATACACCAACTAGGGTTTACAAGGTATGAGATGGAACTAAGGTTTAGTGAGCAATCATGCAATTTAGGGGAGGTATTATATTAAAAAAGTGCTTAAGGCCTATACGGTATTTCAAATTTAAAGCAATTCCATTCGCTAACACATGATGACATGGAATTTGAATAAAAGTTAAAAGGCCCATTTTGAGTTGAAATTTCCTCTAATGCTTTCATGAACACCAATTTGCATGCTCCAACTAGGGTTGACAAGGTATGAGATGGAACTAGGGTTTAGTGAGAAATCATGCAGGTTAGGAGAGGGAACTAGAAACACATGATCACCAATACTTGCATGCACCAACTAGGCTTTCATGAACACCAATTTGCATGCTCCAACTAGGGTTGAAAAGGTAAGAGATGGAACTAGGTTTTAGTGAGAAATCATGTAGGTTAGGAGAGGGAACTAGAAACACATGATCACCAATACTTGCATGCACCAACTAGGCTTTCATGAACACCAATTTGCATGCACCAACTAGGCTTTCATGAACACCAATTTGCATGCTCCAACTAGGGTTGACAAGGTATGAGATGGAACTAGGGTTTAGTGAACAATTTGTAAGTTAGGAGAGGGAACCAGAAACACATGGCCATGTACAAATTGGAAACCAACTAGGCTTTCATGAACAGCACTTTGAATGTTATCACTAGGGTTGACAAATAATGAGATGGAACTAGGGTTTACTTCAACCAATTTAGGGTTTGTAGGGTATGATATATGTTCTAGTATGGTATGATGTTAGTATCATAGGGTATTGTAGGGTATGATATGGTATATATTACACATGCATGCATGACTTGGTGTTATGGTATATTGTTTGTATGTTATGTTATGTTATTGTATGTTAGTATGGTATGATGTTACTGTCATAGGGTAATGTAGGGTATGTTATTGTGTGTTAGTATGGTATGATGTTAGTATCATAGGGTATTGTAGGGTATGAAATGGTATATTACACATCCATGCATGACTTAGTGTTAGGATGTTAGTGTATGGTATATTACAATGGTATGGTATGATGTTAGTGTCATAGGGTATTAAAGGGTATGTTATTGTATGTTAGAATTGTATGATGTTAGTATCATTGGGTATTGGAGGGTATGATATGGTATATATTACACATCCATGCATTAAATAGTGTTATGATTGTTAGTGTATGTAATTTAGTTAGTATATTGTATGGTTATGATGTTAAAAAGTTGAGGATAGCCATAATGTTAAAAAGTTGATGAGTCATAAATTCTTCCTTTAAGTATTGGAAATTCATAAGTTGGCGCACATGTGAACTACACATATCATTATATCACATAGGTGAACCACACATATCATGTTCCAAGATCAAGTCAACCATATATGTATAAATATGAACCTTGCTTTGTATTATACATGTATAGAAATAATGCTACAATAATTGTCATGCCACATGGCCATAATACAAAATAGTGGATCAAAAAGTACAGATGTGTGTATATGAACAAAAAGTTACATCTATGTATGCCCCCTATACATTTATTCTTGTTATCCCCCCTTTCGCTGCCAGTTTCAATGTCTTCGGAGAAGTCTAGCTTTATTTTCTGATTGCTCACTGGTGATCCCCATCGTTGAATAAGAGGGATAGGTCGCATCAGTGGAGACTGCAGAAAAACCAAATTTTGTAAGTTAATTTACCAACCTTTAAAAATTCCATGTACATTTGTTCAAATTCCAAAACCAAAATAACATTTTTACTTACTATACTTGAGTAAGTAATGGTGGGTCATCGTGCCTCACTAACACCAACCCTGATTGGGTGCTCTTCAAGCACCACTTGCTCACTATCAAGCTGCATAAAAAATATATATATGCCAATGTAAACAAATATACATGTACCTTGTGGGGGAAGAGGTGGGTCACCAATTTGTGTCTCTTCAAGCACCAAATCAGAGAAAGAGATACACAAACGTACAAAGAAAGCAATACATAAACATACCTGCTGACTTGTCAAAGTTGGGTCACTGATTTGGTGCTCTTCACACGCTGGTGCCTCACTAGGGGCCTACATAAAGTAACATATATGTCAATTTTAGATATAATAGTGAATCAAAGACATATATACTACATGGACGAAAAATGATGTTACCATTTAGAAAGTGAAACATACATGTACCTGGCTGGGGGGAAGAGGTGGGTTGAAAACAACCTCGCTTTTGTGCTCTTCAAGCACCATTGTCTCAATAGGTTCTTGCATAAAGTAACATATGTCAAAGTGATACATATGTCAAATTCAGATAATAAAAAGATTCTTAGATATATATACTACATGGACAAAAAATGATGTTTTCAAAAAAAGTGAAACATAAATGTACCTGGCGGGGGGGGAGAGTTGGGTCGAAAACAACCTTGCATTGGTGCTCTTCAAGAACCAATGGTTCAATGGTTCCCTGCATAACGTAACATATGCCAATGTTAGATTAATACAAAGAAAACGAGACATATACATGATGGACGAAAAATGATTTTTCCAAAGAAAGCAAAACATATTTAAAAGAATATTTAAAATAATACATGTGTTTGGGAATCTACCTCTGCAAGAGAGGGAATAGGATAAGATACAATGTATTCATCCTGATCACCCTACATAAAACATGTTGTATCAAAATTAGGATGTATTGAATGTTACAATCTATACTGTAAATATGTAAATAAAGTTGACAAATTAACAAGTATAGTTCTTACCCCTATTGGTGAAGAACCAAACCCATATGCAATATTGACAACGGCATCAATGTTCTCAACATTGATAGACGGACTATGTGACTCTGGTGTGCCATGGGACACCAGCTGTATATTTGTTCACATAATTTGTTAGATAATTAAATAGAAATAAATTGTGAAAAAATTGAAAATTTTGATATGAAACAAAATATAATATGAAAATAATGAGTTTTACTTACAAAGCAAAGTAATCCATCGACTCAGAAGTCTGAAGTAGGGCCATAGAATATGCCTCCACACAATGTGCAAGGGTGTGGAGTAACATGACGCTTTGAATGCTCTGCATCTTCTGTGTGATTTGTAGATGGGCCCACCTTATAAGTGCCAGCCCCTTGGTCTACATTACCTTGGACATCAGTCCCATGTTGAAGCAATGTATCTCTTAAGTCAAATAATGCCTCCTGTGTATCCTCAATCACAGGACCCGCATGAGGATATATCCGAGGGGGTTTTAGTGTGCGTGGAGGGCATGGCACACTATTAGGATCCATCCTAGCCCCTTCCTTATCTTGGGGCATCCCATGACCAACACCCTAGAAGCCTAAGATATCGAAGTAGTTAACATGTTTCCCTAGGATGAATTCTACATACAACTTCCTAAGGAAATAAAATGGGATGTCCCTATTCCCATGAGGGTCTTCATTGAAGACCATATACCAATGATCCATCCAATTGGCCTTTATATTTGGTTCAATGCACCAGTCTATGGAAATGTGTGCTCGACTGGTGGGTGGAACCAATCCGGTGCTAGGGTCCCAGAATAATGAAAATAATTGGTCTTTTGTAATTTTAAGGGCTTTGATGTCTTTATAACTCAATCCATCGGAGCAGTATTGCCTCCTGGATTCTCTGTATGAGCTAATGTTGTACAGAGCTCCTTGGGATTTGGCAATTGTGTTTGTTATTGTGTCCAATGCATCGACTAAAGACTCTCTCAAATGATCCCCCCTCTAATAGATGAGCTAAGGCACCTCAATGACGCCAAACGCGCAATAATCTATGCGTTTTGATCTTGTTCCCCCTTCAGGTTTGGATTTGGGTTCATGTTTGGGTTAGGTTGGGGGTTAGGTTGTGGGTTGGGTTGTTGTGGGTTAGGTTGTGGGTTAGGTTGTGGGTTATTAGAGGGTGGGTTTTACACACTGTCTTGTTCATTTCTGTTATTTGTTAAGATTTAAAAAAAAAATACAATTTATTTTACTTAATCATTCTTTGATTTCATTCAATTTTTTTATTAAATTTGTTTAAAATAATTATAAAAACTATGAAATTATGGAAAACCATAAAGAATTGAAGACTAACTGAAATGGATAAGAGCATTTACCTACCATTGAAGCCGATCCACCTCCAATTCGACCTCGAACTTGACCTCCAAAAGATAAAACATAAATCAGTTCTGCGTTATTTTGCCTACGTGGTTTTTTGCTCTCCCAATCCTCGATTGTGCAAATGATATTTGAGGCTTGCGGGCTCTGTTTTTTTTTTTTTTTTAGTTTTCAATATCTCATATGCGATATATAGCACTTGCGATATATATCGCATATATGTTTTGTAAATGTGAAATATCGCATATGCCCCATCCTTCTTCCTACCTAAATAATTAAATAAAAGAATTAAAATTTAGTAGTCTATAAGTCACTTTAGTGGATTGTAAGTCACTTTATGTAGTCTATAAAATATTTTTGGTAATGTGAAGCATGCAACTAGAAAGGTTATTTTTCTCATTATGTTGGTGTAAACATATTGTTAATGTTCTAAGCATTTACAAACATGGTTTTGGAGCCATAGTAAAGGCCATCCAAACCAATTGAAGGATTAATTTAGTGTGAGAATAAAAACAAGATATGCCTAAAATAATGTTATCCAACAAGCATGAACTTGAATAAAGATGAGAAGGAGGTTACTAAAATTTTAGTGAAAATTTATGAGAGACAGGTAACGGCAAATGAACTTGACAAAAATTTACAGAAGGAAATAAGAAAACTAAGTAGTCATATTGTTGATAACAAGTAGAGGATGAAATATATTTAGAGCAAAGCTTTGTGGAGGCTTCAATCTTTGTTGATTCCAAGCTAGCATGAAATAATAAATATTTCCTTAAGCTTCGTACTTAAATTACTAGAGATTTCCATTAAGAGTGGTGTTAACAAGAGAAATAGAACATGGATATTTAAGTGACACTCCACAACTTGCAAGTTTTGTGAGGCTATGGGAGTCCCTTTTACGTAATGGATGAAGGAATACCCTCTTTTCTTTCATCAGCATGTCGATGAAGTAGTCACATGTGCAGATAAATACAAGTGGTGTGATAGAAAAATTAATATTTGAAACATGAACTAGGGCCTTTCATGTTGGCCATTTATCATAGGTTGTGCTTCTTGTAATAATAGAAGATGAAGAAGATTCAGGTGACGCTATGCAACTTAAACCTTTTGCGAGGCTATGCGACTCCTTTTTAAATGACCAATGAAGGAATACTCACTCCAATTTTTGCATTTTCATGGTGTAGTCACACATATAGCCAAATAGAGATGGTGTGATAGAAAAATAAATAAATGAAACTTGAACTAGGGTTTTCGTTTCGTTGTTTCTCCTTGGTAAAAAACCTATGTGAAAATACATGTAGAAAGTTACAAATGTTGATAGTTTGTCAAGAAATGGGTTTGCCATCGAGGAGGAATTGGAAACAAATGCAATACATATGATTCTTGTTTGGTTTGGTATTGAGGTGTTTTTCTTCCAGAAACTACCTCCTTAAGTGCCATTGTTGTTACACAGTAGTGTTATTGCTTGGCTGATTATCTTAGAGAAGTGATTCTCAGACGAGCTCCACCATCACCTGTGCTAGAAAAAATGGTGATATTAAAAGAACTTGTTGATTAAAATCAAGAAAAAACTCTATTGTCTTAATTATTTTGTACACATAATGTTACCTATTACTTTCCATGCATATACACATAATGTTACCTATTACACATAATGTTACCTATTACTTTCCATGCATATACACATAATGTTACCTATTACACATAATGTTACCTATTACTTTCTTAAATGCGATATATGAATTTTGTAAATGTTAAATATCACATATGCGATATTTAACATTTAGAAAAAGCATATGCGATACTTCTTTACAAACCTTAGCCTTGTGTTTGGGCTCGGGTTATTTTGAACGTACCATCAATAACGCATATGCATTCTTGATTTTCATTTCGGAAGTTTGTTTTTGATTTCTTAAGTGGCACTAAAAAATGGAACCAACTTCGTGCGAGCGCCCTTATGCTACCTACGATTTAGAGTTTCCTGCCATAATACATGTCTTTAAAATGTGATGCCATCATCTAATTGGTAGAAGATTTTTATTAATGTCTGACAACATAAGTTTTAAATACTTGTTTGATCAACAAAATATGAAAGAAAGACAAACAAGATGGTTAACTTTTCTTAGCGAATATGGTTTTAAGATCAAACATATAAAAGGAAAGGAGAATAAGGTGGCTGATGCTTTAAGCAGAAATGGAAATCTGAATTTTATAGTCGTTGTTAGCAGCTATAAAACAAAATTGGATTATAAGTTTGAAGATGTAGTAAAAATGGATAAAGATTATCAAAATTTAAGAGAAAAAGTTACAGAAAGTGAATATAAAAATATAAAAACAGATTTAGGTTTGAATGAAAAAGATTTAATGTTGTATAAAAACAGATTCTGTGTACCTAATGTACCCGAAATTAAATTGTTGATATTAAATGAAGGACTTAAGAGTCCTTACTCAATACATCCTGGTTACCAAAAGATGATAACAATTCTAAGAAAAGACTATTTTTGGTCTAATATAAAAAATCAAGTGGCTAAATATATAGCTAGGTGTATGGAATGCTAGTAGGTTAAAGCTGAGCATCAACACCCAGCAAGTCTATTGCAACCATTACCAATCCCATATTGGAAATGAGAAATTATCATCCTTGATTTCATAACATGACTGCCTAAAAATCAAAAGAAAAATGATTATGTGATGGTAGTGGTAGACAAATTTATCAAAGTAGCTCATTTTATACCTGTTAAAACTACTTATAAGGCTTCTAATATTGCTGATATATTTATAAAGAAAAATTTTCGTCTACATGGAATTCCTAAGACGATAATTTTTTATAGAGATCCTAAGTTTACTGGTAATTCCTGGAAGTCATTGTTTAAAGGATTTGACACCACTGAGAAAACCATTATGTACTTCCAGTTGTATGTTCAGCCTCCCACTGAGGAAACCATTATGTACTTCCAGTTGTATGTATTGATGGGATCCCATTATTTTGAGCCTTGACCCCCATTTGTATATTGAGGCACTGATATGAGCATGGGTATGCCTACCTCGTCCATATATATGTTTGAGAATATATGTACCTCATCCATTTTTTAGAATTAATACAAATCCAAAGCCATTGCAATTAGAATGATGAAACTTTGACTCTTCCATGGATTTCTTCGGTCTCTCCACCGTTGTCACCATTTCTCCCTTGATTGTATGATGTCTGTTGGTCATATGATGAGCTCGTGCCCTCAAACATCAAGGGGAAATATGTTAACACCAAAAATTATGCACATATCTCTATATGCACATATTCCAAACCATAATTATACATCATAATGCCACCATTATTTTCTCCATTTTTTATCTTCACAATTAAATTCCACAAGACATGGTCCAAAACATTATTATTCATTCCCCCATAAATACAAGGAAGTTGAGCATTTATTGTAACATAACCGCACTCTCTAAAAAAAAAAGAGAAGCGCTAAAATGAGAACGGGTCAAAAACCATGGACAAATACCATACACAATAAAATACCATGGGTCATTACGATGGGTAAGGAAACCTTGGATCATCCTATAAATACATTGTGAATGTCTCCTTACAACTCCTTTTGAACTTTGGACATTCCTTAATTCCTTAACTGTAAGGCCATCATCAGCTTTCGCCACACTATCCCACGTTGCACGTCGATTTCTCTCCGTGTAACCTTCAATCCCTTTTTCGATGAGAACCGCTTGTTGGAGATAAATGGAGACGAGGATCGTGGGAGCCTACCCACAATTGCCTGAAATGGCTACAGTGGACTAGTTTAAAGGTATGTTTGTTATTTTATTGGATTAGTTAGATACAAAAAATATAAAATTGTTGTTATTTCTTGTTATTAGTCGAAATAGAGAATTTCCTTGCACCATGAACTCTACCCATAGATCTAGATGATCTAGGATAGGTTCTTTTGCACGTAGTAGGGAATAATATGCACTACAGGAATGAGGAAGGTGAAGAAGCTTCTAAAATTTTCCATCCTTTCGTCAAGAGATTACTCATATGATCAAAGGTATAATGAAATCATTTAAGGATCCCACTGATCCTCATTAATATAAAGGAGCTTATGAAATCATATGTTCTAGTGTCAGAAATTTGTAGTTCGTTCCAATTAAGCATTAAAGTACATGAAGAACATAAGATTTATTGGTTTTGCTTAACCAAGTTTGAAAAAAAATTCACATAATATGAAGCACCAATTACACCTTAAGAATACCAAGGTTCTTGTTAGAAAATACAACTATTCTAAATAGCAAAAGTTTATAGAGACAATTGAAATTGCCAAACACCTCCTCAATTTCAAAAATAAGAAGATAGTGGTTGAAAAATGAGTAATAGTTGGATCCCTTTACTTCTTCAAAGAAAAACAGCACTCTCCTCAAAAGAAAAATAGAGAACTAAAATTATTTCCTCACACATTTTGACTATATACATTAGTTCCTTTCTTGTTTATTGTAATATTTATGGTTTCAAGATCAACCCTTATCATCTTGACTTCTCTCATCATCGTGATGATGGTTCCAAACATGAGTGTCCAAAAGAAACCAGCCTTTTTTTTATATTTTTGACAAGATTATGTTAATTTTGACCATTAAACATCTAGTTTGCATAGTTTCACTGCTCGTGGAATTCCAATGGGTTTACTTCCAATTTGAGACTGAGGTTGTCATATTTAAGCAAGTTCCACTTACAGGGAAAGACCAAGTAAAATACCCAAAAGCTTAGAATTAAATCAATGATAATCGGCTTGACAGATTCGAAAGTCCATGCCCATTGCCCACAATGCCTTCAACGCCTTGTTTCATTATTTGTGCGTGAAACAAATGGCGAAATCCACAGTGAAATTGGATTGAATTCAAAATTCGAAACTGTTAGAGTCATTGCGAAATTGCCCCTCTTGTCTCCTTGAGCTTTCCTTTATACGTTCAACATAAATGCGGCTACTCAAAGGTTACAAGGAACCTATTGGAGAGGACGTATGAATTTATGAATTTTGGATATGTACCACTCTGCACTTCTCTCACGATTGTTCTTCCACTTAGCATTCATCCATCGAATTTGAGAAATCTATGAACACGGTAAATCGGAGAAGAGAATGTTGAATAATTCAATGACGTATACTATAGTTTAACCTTCCCGTCTAATCATCTTCAACGCTTCCAAGCGTGTCAATTTCATTACCAAAATCGGTTTACGGGATGCAGTCGTAACCATGCAATCTAATCCTTTTTCAACGCAACCAAGTGTGTCCAGACTCCAAACTATTAGCGACCTTGCCTTCGGGCTGGAAACGCTTCGAAATCTCATGTCTGTTCAATGAATGAAGTTCTTGATCCGTTTCTAGGTTGGATTCTGTTCGAACTGACAAAGGACTTTATGATTTTGCATTTTTTTACGTCTCTGAACAACCAATTCAAATTTAAATTTCTTTGATGATGATTAAAGTCCATTAAAACCAACTTTGATTTTTTCTTAAATTCCAGCGATTTTATTCAATGACAATACGATGGGCGATCAATTTCTTGACTCTCGAATATAAGATATTCGAGTCCTCCAATATATGGTTTTTGTGTATTCGAACGTTGAGTTTTGAAGAGTTGAAAGCTTGGAAGCGTCAGTCGATGCGCATGGATCTCACCGTTGATGACTTCGAATGTCCATTTAATGACGTTCAACGGTTGGAAATGATGAGTAGCGCTTGCGTGACTCAAAATAACAAGAATCAAAGAATGATGTATCCCGAAGATTCCCTATTCCCGCCATTGTGACTTCAAAATACCTGACCTTTGGTTTGGATTGAAGTAGTGGTAATGTCTCTCGTACAATCTAATCCCATCGTGGAGGAGTTAATAGCAAGTTGTACTTCCTAAGCGCTTCATGAAGTTCGTGGTATAAGCTAACACAGGTATAGTTCTTGGTATAAGCTAAGAGGTATACTTCTTGCATGTGGGTAACTATAAGGTGGAGACATAAAAAGGTAGGTCTTTGCTGTGGCTTCTAATTCCAGAATTGTATTGGCCAGGTTTGTAACAAGTTGTTTTGAAAACGGATGAAGTACCAAAATTTTGAGATTGTTTAATTTCTTTCCTCCTTTAATTGCTTACTCATAGGAAAAAAATATATAATGTATGGAGTTTTAAAGAGTATCAACTAACAACCAATAAATTAACGTCATGAACTATTTCATTATATGCCCCTCTCCCAAGAAAACAATCACATGTGATCATTTGACATGGAAATTATTCACATTTCTTAAAATGCTATTTAATTTTGGTTAATGCCAATTTACTTTTCTATTAGTGAAGTGCATCATGGTTCTTTCTTATTTACTTCAAATATGGAGTTTCTTTCATCTTATTTTGTAATTGCTACAGGAAATTGGTCGTTGTGTCTTGTCTTATATCTATGGCATGCATAAGGTTGGGTGTTATTGTAACGTACCCCTCATATCAATGACAAGAGAATCAAAACCTATCTTACACAAGTTCACAAATATACCTTAATTTAGATCATTGAAAAAAAAAAGAAATCAACATCATAACATATAATGCAACTCAAATGCAATTATAACATATCATTCAACACATCCCTAAATATCCCTAAATAGACATGGAATTAAGTGCAATTGTTAACATACTTTCTCATGCAATGCACATTATGAAACGTTGACCCAATAATGACAAGCAATGAAATTGAATGATTTCGGTAAGGCATTCCATAAAAACTCTTTATACCCCGCCCTCGTTGGGGACATGCAAAGAATGATTAAGAAAGAGCAGATTGATCTGATACCATTGATCCGGATTTATGCAGGAACGCAACAGAATACACAAATAACAAAGATGCAGCAGAAATAACACTTCATTTCATTAATCAAAGAACTAAAACTTGTTTACATGGAAATAAACTAGCTAGAGTGCTGGTAGCTTATCTCTGAGAAGAGATGTGGCGGCTTTATTCCTCTGAACTCTGTTTTACAATGAGGCTTGAAGACCTATATATTATTGAGAAACAATGGAAACCCTACACATCCAAAAACCTAACCCTAGATTGTGAAACGCCAGATTGTGGGCCCTGATGGGTAACTTGGTACATCGATTTCTTGGGGTCGTAACTTTGGCATAATACCTCCATTTGATGCGCATGATACATCATTAGAAAGATCAATTCAATGCCGAAAAAACGTCGTTTAGGGCCTCAAAACGGCTCCAAAAGTTTAGGACCCGAAAACTATCAAAAATAGTAAATTGTGCAACAATTAAGGAAACTGGAAAACTGAAAGAAACAATGGTGGGGGTCCAAGTGGAATAGGTGGTTTGCCACCAATATCCTCCTAGATCATAGCCCCTTTTTTGGGATTTTAGCCCCTTTCGACCATTCTTTAGCTCTTTTTGGATGTTTTAGCCCCTTTGAGAGATATTTTGGCTCTTTTTAGGGGTTTTTTATCCCTTTTATGTTTTTTGAGCCTTTACAAAGGTATGGGGGTCAATGGAGAGGGTAAAATGGATGTATTTGGGTGGCGTAGGTCATGTAGAGATAATCGGGGAATTCTTTGGATTAAAGATATTGTTTACAACTGGTCTCCTGAGCCTATAGGTCATGTAGATACAACTCTGAATCAATTCTCACATTTAGAACAAAAAATGAAGAAGTAAATAAGAATCGAGTAGAATCTTCTCTTTATCTTATAAAATTAGGATAAAATCATGTATAAATTCACTGTGGTGGATAACCTATCAAAAGGTTTTCAAGTTATGCACTAGGGGAGAAAATTGGCATAGTCTAAACCACTATGAAACTGATAAAAGTATATAATAAGGTCTATATTTTTAATTTATTCTAACAATATCCTTCCATGCAATGCAATAGTAAATGAGATAGTCTTACCCATATCTGAATATCTAACGAGATAATTGAGTCGTGATCAAAGTCCAGAGTCCAACTATTAAAAGGTGTTCCTTTGCTACTGAAAAATATGGTCTGGAATTCTGAAAATTAGATCTCTATCCTCTTTCAATTCATACTAGAAAAAATTTGGGATCTAAAATGATCCTCCCAAGGAAAATCATAAAATAGTATTTGTGAATTTTGTAAGAAGAAAGAAACAAATTCCTTTTTTATTCATTTTTACATCATTTATCCCTATGGTTTTACTTACATTCATAGTAACACAATTTTTAAAGGTATTCCTCATGTTTTATGGGGTGAGGTCGATCAAAGTTATAAAATATGGGTACTCATTGGAGCATAATTGAATTTCACACCCAATGAGTGCTCCTCCTTAAAATTTGAGTAATACCTCAAGGAGATATGTTGAGAATACAAATAAGAAAAATATTTTATTTATGACAAATATTCCAAGTCAACCATTATAGCTGAATCTTTTCTTGAAATTCTATTGGTTGGATCTTTTTTTATGAGGCTCATTTTGGTGTGCTCTATTTCTTATGAGGATAATCTTAGACTGCAAAATTCCTTTAGTAAACAAAAAAGAATAAATTCATCTACCATAGAATTAATGTGTCATTCTTCCCTAAATTAGGGTACTTGGCTAGTTTTTTGAATCCATATCTCCATAGGCTGAGGAGACAAACAAATTCCAATGAATTAACTTATCATCCCTCACTCAAAAATTGAAAGTTCCTTTTGTCTAGGTGTAGTTGTAAGGAGAACAAATTTTGAAGGCTCCTTTCTTACTCCCGATCTTTGATATGAATCTATCATATTAGGAAAGTCATATTCATCTGCTGTGGGATGCATACAAACAAATATTGGAGGCTCCATTCCACCACAAACCCTTAGTGATCACGTTTCTTGGGGTTTTGAATCACAATTTCTCAATGAAAATAATTGTGTCGTGGTCAATTATTACTAGGGACGTCGTAGATTGTTTTCACAATTTTTAAAGAGAGTAGTTTCATTAAAAAATTCAATACAAAGGATAAGAAACAAGTTTGAGAAAATATTGAAGATAAGTTCTCCATGATTACCTAGAAAAATATTGAAGATAAGTTCTCCATGATTACCTAGAAAAATATTTGAACATCATCCATAACATTGTTCTGGAAAATTTCTATTAGGTGAAGGAACTAAATGATATTTCAATCCTTTTTCTCATTGGATTGAACATTTTATTTATTACATGATGCAACATTATAGATGTTACCATGCTGTGCTACTTTTATGAGAAGGGAAACCAATGCAGAGTTTCTCTTAACAATATTTCTTCTTTTAATCTCTTGTTGTGTCCACAGTTTTAGGATTCCCATGTTCATTTCGTACGTGAATTCCTTTTGGAAGATGAATTATAAATATAAAAATTCTAATTAATTTTCCTATGGAAGTGGAAATGTTTGTAACCATTTAACCATGTGGGGATAGAGGAAAAATATGAATTCTCAAATGAAAAAATAAAAACATTTTTCACTTGTCTAAACTCGATGAGTAGGCAAAGGGAGAGTCCTACCTCAACCCTTTCCATAGTAGTATATTTCTTACATGAGTTCTCTTTCAACTTACATGGAAATTCGTATCACATTGAAGCCATAGTGATAAGCCATCAATGCTACAATGTAGGAAATATGCAAAAGTAGTCCATTATTCACAGTAATAAACTAGTACTTTAACATTTTATATATAAAAAAATTTAGAAATTTTCCTTTAATTTCATTAAACTTATTAAGAAATTAAATAAATAAAGGGAAAAAAGCATGGAAAAATATTTCTTTAATATATATATATAAGAAACTAAAATATTATGAAATTCATAAATGAAACCAATTTACAAAAGGAATAGAAGGAAAGATGAAACTAGGCATAATGATGATCCACCAATACTAAATAGGGTAATATAAGGAAAGTTGAAAGTAGGAACAATGATGATCCATCAATGCTACAGGGTAAAAAAGATGCAAGAGTAGCTGATTATTACACTAAATAATTGTTTCATAGTTTTATAAACAAATAATTACATATGAAATTCTATTGTTTTCATTAACAAAAGAAAAGGAGTACAACAAACATAATTGTGCCTTAGAGGATATTTGTAAGGAAATAAAAGAAACCTAAAACTTTGACTACTTAATGACACAACAATATATGAAACAATAATGCAACCAAATTACAAAAGGAAATAGAAGGAAAGTTGAGACTACAACTCACAATAGTATAATACTAGTGAAATTTTCATTACTGTTAAAGAAAAGTACCATAACAAAAAAAAACCTAAGAAAGCATTGAAGAAAAAAAGGATGCCAGACATTATTTGTAAGCAAAAACATTATGGAAAATGAGTACCTACACCTTACAAATTTAATGTTTTGATACCTAAAATATAAACCATAAATGATTACATGAGTATTTACACCTTACAAATTTAGGAAATGACATTTAAAATGGCCAGTAAAGAAAACTAATATGAATACCTACTACACTTTCACATATGTCACAGTGTGGTATATAGCATGAATATCTCAGTTGCATCCTTACATGTATGCTTTCCAACTTGTTGCAGCCATGATTCTTGACAACAATACCCAAAAAATAATCATAATTATACAAAAATACCTTACAAAGTTCAACTTAGGTGCATATACAAAGAAAATTGTTGAGCATCCCTAATTATAATACCATTTATAAGTCTCTATGAAACTATGTGCTTGGGGTAATGTGGTGGGATACATACCATAGTGAAATTTGGAATTCATAATTTGATATATTTAAGAAGCAACTAATTTGTAATCAAAGGTAGTCCATAATAAGACATTGATTTATGCTATCACATGATATTTCATGCAGGACCATAAAAGTAAAACAAAAACAGAGAAATACATTACAATAGGATGCATGGAATAAATTGACTTTCATATTAATATGATCATCTCTTAGGATTCTTGATAATCATGATGGTTCACTTGATACAATGCACATAGTTATCATTGAAACTCCCAAAAAATACCCTTCACACCATGACATGTACACACAACCTCAACCTTAGAATGCCCAACCATCACTATGTAGGAATAAATAAACACAAATTTGGTTTTAGTGACTATAATTAAATATGAAGAATCAATAATCATATACCTCTTCATTGCACCATCGCCATAAATTCCCACCACATATATACCAATTCCATGCCTCTCCCCAAACTCACATATGGCATTCATGGGGTCACACTCCACCATATTCGCTGAATTTGCAACAAAAAATGGAAAAAAATGTAGAAAACAAAAATCCTAGGACACAAAAGGATGAAATTTTTTAAAGCACTTATGAATTTATTATAGCATAATCCTTTGGCTTGTTTCAAGGCACTGGGATCGATTCTATTCATATCCAACTCCATAGTATGCAAGACATCTATTGTGCATGTAATAATGTCACGAGATTCAATCCTTGGGATAAAATTGGTTACCCTAAAAAATGAGAATGCGAAATGGGGTTTTTTCTTAGAGGGGCCTTCCATACCTAGAAAATTGGTTGTACAAGGGTGAGCATGGAATAGAACTCCTTGAAGGGAAACTATATAACAATCCACCATTTCTTCTTAAAAAATGTAAATCTACAAGCAAAATGAAGAAAACAAAAAACCTAGGTTACTTAAGGATGAAAATTTACAGAGAACTTACGAATATATTATGCCATAATCATTTGTCTTATCCAACTCCACTGTAGGAAATAAATCTATGGCTCTTGTAATGACATCATGGGATCAAGTCCTTGTTTGAAAATTGGCCACCTATAAATGAGATTGAGGATTGACGCTTTCACTTATTGGGAACTCTAGTGTGAAGAACATCGGTTGCAATATCGAAATCGTGAACAATAAATAGTTTGAAAGGTAGTTCTATAGGAAATAGAGAAAGAAGATAAGTAGATCAAAGCAAAGTTCTTCCCATAACTTGAATGGAAGGCTTTAGCAACATGGTATCAGTGGTCAGGTAGGAAACTCAGTATTGGAGGGAAGAAAGGCATAAATCCAAAAAACTAGACGCAATAAAAGCACAAAATAAAACTCAAATGCTTCACATGGAAAACAAAGTGGATGCTTGGAAGGCATAGTGGGAAAGGAAGTGGATACATTTCCTATGTTGGTTAGGCAAGACAATAGATGTAGCAAATACTTGTTCATCGAAGGGACGATGAATCTAGCAACCATGCCACATAAATGTGACGTACGATAAAAACACATCTCGATGTAAAAATACAAATACTATTTGGGTTCCACTATATGGCGTGCTTCACATTCAATAGCATATTTTCACCCCCTAAGCACTTAATATTGGTTATAAAATCTATGAGGGTTTGATGAACCATAGTCATCTCATGCCATAAGGCATCCATCTGAGCAATATAGGGGTGTCTCAACAACTCTTTCAATGGTTATATTGGCAGTATACAAGTAGCAAACAAGATCCATATTGGGTGGCATCTAAGAAAAATTTTCCAAGTTACTCATTCTCACATAAAGTAAATAAAATATTCGTTATAAAATAGTGGATTTCACATTAAAATTAGATAAAAGGTTAGAAAAAAGTGATAAAATTTGAAGTCACCTTTCCAAATCATTTTGACCTATTTCTTATATATTATTAAATTATATTTAATGATAAATTTGAGAGTGGTTTTGAAATTTCATTGGTGTGAGAATTTGGTCGTTAAAGGATTTCGGTTTTGTTTGATTTGATGTGTTTTGAAAGATTTGATTGTTTTAAGGATTTGAAAAGAAGAATTATTACTTGTACTTTGGTACAAAAAAGTTCTTATAGAAATTTATTAAGAAATGTCAACATTTCAATTTCATCTTTAAATCTTCAACAAACCGTGTTTATTAATAGGTGGAACCATATTCCATCTATCCACAAGTTGAGTTGAATTGGTAGAGTTTCAATACTTTTTTCACTACAAGAACTATATAATAAATAATAATAAAATGTGAATGCATTACATATTAATGAGGGGAAACTATTTTCTATAACGACATCATACGAAGCAAGTTAATATGGTACAAAAAATAATATATTATTGAATCACAAATTTGACTAAAATACATAATAATGAACGATCTAAGGGATTTTATCCATTGTTTCTTGAACCCACGATTTGGAGCTCTTGTGAAATCAATTATAAAAACAAAATATTGGGTGTAGTGTTGTTAAAACTCATACAAATTTAAAGTTATAAAAAGTGATATGGTAAATTCCCATATATTGTCCTTACTACCTACATCCCTATTGAGTTTGAACTCCATTTCTTTTTAAATATTCATGTCCATGCTACTTTGATTGTAATTATTCATTGAAATAAGAATTTGGTGGAAAATTTTTATATGCCTTTCTATGTTTCAAATATGGTACTTAGTGTGCACATAGTTTTCCCTCAACATTAAAAATCCCTTCGAAATTTGACCTTATCACACCTTCATTTATTAGTAAATCTACAAAATATACTATGATCAAAATATTTTATACAAAATGTGGCATATTTGTATTATTGTAGCTACAATATACAAGTAACCACTATGTGTCGTCATCAACTTGCTGATACCTTGTTAATTTGAATTACATCATGTATTTGAAGTTAGGATTTATGAATTTATCTCAGATCCCCATGAACTATGTGCATCAATTTTTCCAATTCATGTGTCCTTGACTTATTATCCAACAATGTCTACTTAAATATAAACATCTCTACTATTTCTGCTAGAACATTGAGAAATATGCATAAACATACAAAAATATATTTGCTAACATGCAAATCAATAGCAGGGCGCTCGCACGAAGTTGGTTCCACTTTTTGATGCCACTTAGGAAATCAGGAACGCACTTCCGAAGTGCAAATCAAGAACGCATATGCGTTATTGATGGCACCTTCGGGATAGCCCGAGCCTAAACACAAGGCTAAGGTTTGTGGAAACCTATATCGCATATCCGATATATCGCATTCGCGTTTTTGTAATGTAAAATATCGCATATTCGATATATCGCATGTGCGATATGAAATATTACAAATCGCATATGCGATATATCACATATGCGATATGAAATATTACAAAACGCATATCAAATAGCGCATGATGATCATTGATCGAGTTGTAGTCAATGAAAAAATTCCAATGTTGGTCCATGAAAAAAGATTTCTCCATACAATACATGAAAAAATATTCCACATTGATGACTTTTCTAATATTACAATGGCCATCTAAAACTTCCTTCATTCTCTTCAAAATGATTATATCCATATCCTTTATTTCATATGGAAAAGGGATGCTACTTGTGACCTTAATACCTTTCATGCATTCAAGGCATATTCCACTCTTAACTTATTTTCCTTAAACTTTAATTTTGTTAGTTCTACCACTTTGGAAATTATTAAAATGTATATTGAAATGCAATGAACAATGCCCATTAGTTAACTCATTTTTCTATAATGCACTACAACTGCATGAAATTAATTATGATGATGGATCATGTATAATGTTAAACCTATGCATGCTATCCTCAATCGTGTTGAGAGGATGTTTAAAAAGAAAAGGAA
>LPNX011069820.1:359904-401504 GCA_001517045.1 Pseudotsuga menziesii | reverse complement strand
ACGAAAAAGGACCCCCCTGGAGTCTTCTTTGGAGTTTTCAGACTCTCTAAAATATGAAAACACCGTCGAGCATGTACTAGTTCGGGCTCGTAAAATCCATGAATTAGTGCCTTATCAAGCATTCTTCTTTCTTTTCTTCTAGCTTGTCAAAAAATTAAGATGGTCCCGAGTTTGCTTTCTTGGACTCGTTAAACCTTTACAAGAAAGAAGGGAAGGGGAAGGTTTATTTCCATGTCTTTTTATATCTTGGCAGCAAGTCTTGTTTCCTTGAACAAAGCACCAGTTTTGAGTCTATCAACAGTTGGGTCCTAGTCTTTTGACCTTATCCTGATTCAGAGTTTCTTACTCCTCCAGTTGGTCTCTTTTCCAATTCTATGGGGAATCTGTCAATGTCTCCTACATTGCATATTTGTTTCGTTGGTCCTATTTTGTGTCAAAAGATTCCTAAGTCACTTTTGTGTCGTGCTCACTGTTCAAGGATTAAACCTTTGTCGGCCATTCTGCAGTTGCCTTGACCTTTTGTGTCGGCCATTCCCTGGTATCAGTTCATTACATCAATTCTTCAACGGTCCTTTTTGTGAAATTCAGTACCAATTCCAGATCTAATTAGTCTTTGAGCTACCTCGTGTTGGATGATGAAGGATGCCTTAATTCCTTCCTTCCAACGAATCTCTTCCTATCGACTGCAACACATCTTGCTCTAGGGACGAGATTTAGAGTTTTATGATAGTACCTTGGGAATTGTTGTCCTCAATGGCAATTTCCCTCGCTATTGGGTAGTTGGGAATACCTTAATGTCTCCTACTCAATGGATTCTTCAAGTGTTCGACTTCAAGTCCTTGTAATCACACTTGTTAGAATGTACTAGGTACATTGGGGACCATTTTCATTAATGGTGGTTTCCCTCGCGTTTGTTAACGGTTTTCATTATTGAGCGGTAATCAAACGGCTTCCTCCATGTTCGACTTCAGCTCCTTTATTTCGCATGGTTAGGATTCGTACCTTTTTTGGGCGGTTTGGATTGAAGACCTTGGGCCGATAGTAGCATCCTCATTTTTTGCTATTGCCCAAGCTGCGCAAGACCTTGTTATCTTTATATGACATTTTGCTGAGACATAGATCCACCTTGTATTTTTGTGGCTATGATCGATTGTTGAGCATGGATCCACCTTGTTCATTTGTGGCCATGGATCCTTTAGATTTGATATGGCGCCTTTTTGCATATTGAGTGACCATGATAGTTTCATCAGTTATACATATGTCGGATCCGCTTGTATCTTTATGACGATGTTTTGTATATGGACGTGTATGTTCCAGAGATCAGTTTTCTAACATTTATCTCTCTTACAGGTACCTTCACTCGAGCTTTTCGATCTTGGATTCTCTGCTCTCTCTCCTTACTCCGCTCTTTCCTTTATAATGTATTTTGGCTATCGTCTTCCCCTCTAACCTCACACATTAGGGGGCATCTGTTATAGCCCAAAATGACACATCTCTGCCTGTGACCACTTTTCCATGTTTCCGTCGCATCACGACACTTCATGAAAGTCACTGAAAAAAAACCTACCTTGGAGGACCCATATCTTGAGTTTTGTGACTCTGTGTGACCTCATTTCTACGCCGTTGGAAGGTATTTCAGTTAGCTAAAACTTTCTAGAAGACACCAAAGTCTGAAAATGCCCAGAAATACTCTAAAAATGTGATTTTTGTGTATGCGCAACTCTCCTTATGTGCAACCCGTGCATCACTCGTGACTCTTGTGTTTTGCAAGTCGCGCATGCATATATTCGTGGGTTGCTCTTGTGTAAACTTGTGTATCATGCGTGGGTTGTCCTCCTTCATAGTCGCGCATCTGTTTCTTAACATTAAAACATAAAAACACGCCTTTTGAGTTGGTTTGGGTAGTTATACAACTGACTCCTTCAGTTGTAACCACTTTGGCTTCGCCCCTAACTCTTCTTCAGCATATAAATAGAGGTAGGGAGGTCCATGAATGGGGACTTGGATTTTATGCATTGTTATGCTGGAGGAATCGGGACTCTCTTTGCCTACACCTTTGCCCTGGAGGTCTTCCCTTGTGTTGCAGAGCTTGGAGGCTGAGTTCTTTGGAGAAGAGAAGCAACAGAACCAGATCAAGGTTTCGTGAGGTGCCAAACTTGAAGAGAAGGTATACTTGTACTTGTTTTCAAGATTAATAAAGATGTGATGTCCTTCTTCTTCCCAAATCATTGTTCAATGTGTGATTGAATCTCTGTTTATGATCATATTATAATTTTATTCAGATCATTGGTTCATATTTATTTGATTATCATTGTCTTATATGTGGTCATAATGGTTTGAGGAAGGTATAAATTGTTTTGCAGGTCTCTTGGAGCGAGAGGAGCAAGAAGAGGATTGAAGAGAAAGCTTTGACCGGCCTTCGGTTAATCGGGTGTGGATCTTTCTCATCTCTAAAACTTGCTCTTATATGCTTGCTGAACATTGTGCATCTCTCTTTCAACCCCAATACATTGATGGCCTCTTAAACCCTAGCCATATGATACTTTCCTTTACAACACTCTTGTCCATACACCAAGCTGAAAGACGTGTGTCCTGTAAGTTTCTTGCATGTAGTCCTATAAGCCCATAACATAGCATTAACCCTGAGGTCCCAATCATCTCTTTTGTTGTTACAGATCTTAGTAAGAACATTTTCTACAATCTTGTTAAAAGCCTCTACCATACCATTAGCTTGTGGGTGGTAGGGAGTGCTCTTATGATGCCATATCTGAAATTCCTCCGTCAAGGCCTCGATAGTGCGATTTAGAAAGTGTGTGCCTTGATCACTCATCAAAATTGTTGGACATCCAAATCTACTTATGATGTGTTCAAAAATGAATTGTGTAGCTATAGCAGCATCACAATTCCTTACTGCTTTGGCCTCTGCCCACCTGGTGAGGTATTATGTTCCTGTGATGATGTATCTCGCACCAGTTCGCTTCCCTGGTGGGTTGATAGGACCCACAAAATCTATAGCCCACTTGTCAAATGCCCGCAGCATAATCTGTGGTCGCAGTAGCATTTCATCTCTCCTTGAAGGTTTTCCTACCCTATGGTAGATATCGCATCATCTGCAAAACTCCTTAGTGTATTTATGCAAAGTAGGCCACCATAATCCCGCAGCTAGAATTTTCTGAGCAGTCGGCTTTCCTACGAAATGTCCTCCTGTGGTACCTGAATGTGCTTCTCTGATAATGGCCTCTTTCTAGTGCAGAATAATGCATCTGTGCAGGACTTCATCTGGACCTAATTTATATAAATGTCCTGCGATCAAAGTAAAATATGCTACTTTAACAACTAACTATTTCTTTTGCTGCTTAGTAAACTCAACTGGTGCCCACCCTGTAGTGAGAAAGTGAATAATATCCGTGTAATACTCATCTACGATCTGGATAGAGAACAATTGTGCATCTGGAAAATTATCTTCTAAATTACTTGGTTCTTCTCCTGAGTCTATCCGTGACAGGTGATCGGGTCCGGCATTCAATCTCCCTGGTTTTACAATAATTTCAAAATCATACTCCTGAAATAGGAGTAACCATCTGCAGATCCTTCCCCCTAACACTGTCTTATTGATCAAATACTTTAAAGCGGAATGGTCAGTGAACATCTTGAATGGGGCACCCAACAGGTAGAGCCTAAACTTCTGTAGAGCATACAGCATAGCTAATCCTTCTCTTTCTCTAGTGGTGTAGTTCTTTTCTGTGGTAGATAAATTTCTGCTAGAGTACGCGATAGGGTGATCGATACCCCCTTCTCCTGGCCGTGTTAAGACAATCCCCAGTGCGATGCCAGATGCATCCACATGTACATGAAATGTCTTGTTCCAATCTGGAAATACTAAGATGGGTGTTGTAAACATCTTCTCTTTAAGAATGTCTAAACTTTGCTTGCATTGCTCATTCCATAGGAATTTCACTTCTTTCTTTAACAACTTTTCCATAGGTGCTGTGATCTTTGCATAGCTCTTGATGAATTTTCTATAATACCCTGTATGACCAAGCACTATCCTCAATTGCTTGACTGAGTTGGGTGCTGGGAGATTTACAATGATGGCAATCTTTGTACGATCTACCATCAAGCCTTGTCTGCAAACAATATGACCCAACAAAATACCAAATGGTGCACAGAATATAAATTTCTTCAAGTTAAGAGAAATCTGATATTGCCTACATTTCTCTAACATGAGCCTTAAATCTCCTATATGCTTTTTGATTACTCCAAATACAATCCAATCATCAAAATAGACTTCTAAGAATTTATGGATGTATTCCTTAAAGACAACAACTACTGCTCTAGAAAAAATAGATGATGCATTTTTAAGACCAAAGGGCATTACCGTATACTGGAATGATCCCCATTCTGTGGCAAAGGTGGTCTTATGTCGATCCTCTAGATGGATTCTTATCTGGTGATAGCCTGAAAAGCCATCAGTGAATGAGTAGATCTCCTGTCCTCCCACATTGTCTAAAACTTCATCAGTAAAAGGTTTCAAAAATGGGTCATGAAGTGATGCGTCATTGAGTTTGTGCAAATCGACACAAATCTTGATTTATCCTTTAGTTTTATTTTCCTGCACAACCATGGGACTAACCCATTCGCTCTCTTCTACTGGCTCAATGATGCCTGCTGCTAGCATCTTATCAATCTCATCTTTAACTTTTTCTTTATAACGAGGATTTAATCTGTATGGATGCTGCTTAACTGGCCTAGCATCCTCTTTCAAAGGTATCCTCATGACTCCCAAATCTCCTACTATTCCCTTCATCTCTATAAACTTAGTGGGAAATAATTCCTGATAGTCATGTAACAGATCTGCGATGTGTCCTACCATTTCATCATCCCAATAGTCTCCAATAGAGGAAAACTTTGGTTTTGTTTCTGTGCCAATATTGATCTTTTTAATCTTAATAGGCTCTATGACAGCTGGAATCTCTAGCTTTGGTCCATCAACTTCGCGAGTCCCTTCTGACTCTGGAAGGTTGATACTGCAAGGATTCTCATCCTCGTCACTTGGCTCTTCTGCGAAGTTGTAACACTCTAGCACATGTTCTAACTGGATGGCCCAATCAGGATGAGCATACACTGGTAGGGTATAGTCATCAAATATCTTAGTCTTTATAATCTCTAGGGCCTGATCAATGCTTGGATACTCAGATTCAAAAGTGAAAGTGAGTAGAAATCTGTCTATCATAACTGGCCATGTAATCGTTCCTCTGCGCAACTCTGTCTCAGTGTACCAGTTCCTTGGGACTATGTCTAAAGTGTGAATGAATAGGTGAACTCATTCATCCTTTGGAATGTCCGACCAATTCTATTCACAAATATTAATATGTGACTTGGGGTCACTTTCTCCTATATATTTCTGCTGGAAACGCTCCTTGTCAATAGAGAATCTGATCGCCATCAATCTCTTAAAATCATCCCATGATGCAATATTTTATTTATGTGCATGCCACCATCTTGCAGGTGTGGCTCTTACTGTAAGGTCAATACCTGCCATCCTCTACTCATGAGGGATTTCCTACTCAACTTGCTGTAAAAATTATTTGACATCTGCTAAGCCATCAAACGACAGAATATACTTAATCTCTGTTCCAATCCATCGCAGTGACTTAGTCATAAATGCACATCTGCGAGCTGAAACTTCATAAAGTCTATTCTGCCAATTTTCTAAACCAACATCCGAATCCGATGCGCATGAGTTGTCACATCGCCAACCAATATTTCCTTTTGTGGTGGGATTGATATAATCACTCTGGTTAGTAGTCATCTAAAAGAGGCTCTCCATATTACACACCTCTTTCGCTGCTATGATAGGTTCAATGTATCGGGGACCCTGAAAAGGATCCAACAGTGCAATGACTCGAATCTGTTTATCCTCAAAGGTCATTTGTCTTTTCTTCAAATTGATAACAACCATGTTTTCAAATGGCCAATCGATACCTAATAAAGCTGGATACAGTCTGCTATCGCCAATAATTTCTATGACTTCAAAATCTGCAAAGATGCGAATTCCATCAATATCAACTGGTACTTGCGGTAATCGTCCTAGTGGTGATACCCTCTGCTGATTGGCTAATCGTAGATGGATAGGTGATCTGGCTAACTTAGGGCTACCCATCTGTTCCCATGTCTGCTTAGTAAGAACATTTACCTCTGATCCTAAATCTAGGATTACCTCATCCATTTCAAACTCTCCAATTTATGCTGTGAGTCTCATTTCTCTTCCTGTTCTTGTATGGCCCATAATATTATGAACAGCACGCTATGTACTGCTCATGGAAGAAGACTCCTGATACTGATCTATTATGCGTTGAATCTCTCCTATGGCTTTCTCATTTCTTACGAGTTTCAAGCAGCTCTGCAGGAAGGATTGTACACTTCCTATCAACTCATCCTCTTCGCACCTTCCAGATGTGGTAGCCTGCGATATCTGCACAGGACTAATGCCACAAGGTTTTTGATGCAGTATACCCCTATGAGGCAATATATGCGATCCTGATGGTGTAGGGTCAGTAAATACAGTTTTAGCTTACTGAAATGTTTCTTTGTTCTTCTGCAGGTCAAGTGGTGTAGATTTATCAGTGGCTTTACGCACCCACTTCAGACCTGTATTATTTTTGGCATCCTGCGATGTCCTACTAGTAGAAGCACCGCTACGAGTCACAATATTGACTCTTGGTTCTAGTTATTTCTACTCAGTAGCAATAAGCTGAATATTCTGGTTTACTGCTAGCTTAGGATCCTTAATCTTGGCTATCAAGATAGGACATTCTTCTATAGTATGATCATAGGACTTGTAATACTTACATGTTGTAGTAGGGTTCTTACAATCCCTAGCATAATGTCCTATGGCTCCATAGTTGTAACAAAAAATCGGTCCATGGACATGGCCAAATCCTCCACCACGACCATCATGAGCTGGTTCATGCGGTGGGCCTATTGCTGGTCCTGATGTCTCTGACTGGACTCTGTAGAATTCATGTTTTCTCTCTATCATGAGATCATAAGCTCTGCAATTATTTTCATCATGTCCTACTGACTTACAGAAGTTATAGTATAAATTCTTAGGAGTTTGTACATACTTCTAAAGTAAAGGGCATTCTTGTGGTCTATTTCCTCTTGTTCTATAGATTTCACACCATGGCCCTTGATTCTGTACTAAGGGGTTAGGAGCCCCACTTGCTAGATACTCAACAAATACTGGACAGTTATCTTTGGTATGGCCATGTCCTTTACACTTTGTACACCATAGTTCTTGTTCAACCTCTTTTCCTTTCTTAATCTCATGTAGCTGTAAAGTGAAATTGGCTAACTGATTCTGTAAATTTGTCATACCTGCACTAGTCTCAGCTAGAGGTGACGCCTCTAGTTTCATTGCCATCTCCAATGCTTCATCCTACGTATGGAGTTTCTGTTGCATTAGTGGAAGTCTGATATGAGGGAGCAGTGCTGCGATGAACCATTCCTTATGTTGTTCCAGCGCAAACTGAAAACTAACTTGGTCTATAAGAGATTTAAATTTCTGATCGAAATCCCATACTGACTCTGTGGGTAATTGTTTGATGTCTTTAAGTTCTGTGATACATTGTGACTCAGACTTGGGTTTCTTAAATTCCTTAATCATTGCGGTCCTGACCTCTACGAGTGTTCTGTTCTGTGCTAATGTATACTTCATATACCATGTTAAATCTCTTTCTCTAAGTGTAGTGGCCAACTGGACAAGCTTAGTATTGTCATCCTGGATCTGTTTAATGGTCCATACAACTTCACATAGGAACCAATGTTGTTCTAGGTATTCTACCCTTGTACCCTTAAAGGTAGGTAATTTCATGTCATCACCCATTCTGTTTCTACGAGGTGGATTCTGATTTGATGTATTACTACCACTTGGCGGTATAAATGTAGATGGTGTAGAGGTAGTATGTACTGTGTGTGAACTACTAGATGGAGTTTCTACGGGATTATTCTAAGTCCTAGTTAGTTTCTGTGGGGTATAAGGGTGGTAAGGTATACCCCCTGATGTTCTTTCTCTATTACTTTGACTCTGTTCTCTAGTACTGTCTGAACTGTCTTCAAAGAAGGAAGATCTGAAATCTACTTTATATCTCTTACCGCTACGTGTACATCCAATTTCTTCAGAATCACTCTCAAACTCTTGTGACATTACACGTACTTAACTTATTCATCTGAGAATATATCCAGTATTCCTTTTTCATAAAATAACATCTTAAGGAACCTATTTAAAGAGTTCAAGTACTTACCACGATATCCTTTGAAGAAGTACCTCTCTGCTTCATTGAAACTCTTTCTTTGATCAACTGCAAACTCTGTAATGAAACCTTCCAGTAAACTCACAAGCCAGAAGTCTACTACCCATGAAATGAGATTATCTACACTTTTCACGGTGTGAATCAGCTCCGGTGTCTAGAAAATGTTCCTTTTCTTCTTGAATACATGCTTATCAGTTAACTTTGACAACCAATTGTACAACTCATTTGTGTAGATCACAAAAAATATCTCATGCAGGTCTGTGAAGATATGTTTTTGTAACCAGTCCTCTGTACTCAGCCTAGGACTCTTGTTTTCTTTCTCAGCAAATTCTCTTTCCTTAGAATCAACCCACTGGTTAATTTCTTCTTTAGTAGGATGCCAACAAAACATCAGCTCTTCAATTTGTTCAAAACTGGTGACGGAACCATTTGTTGGTCTTCTTTGGGCAGACCCAGGTTTACTTTATTGTACCAAAAAAATCCCTAGCTCACTGGCCCTTTCGACGACAGACTGCAGAATGGCCTGAAGTCTCACCCGAAGTGATCCTAGATGGGGTGGCTAAAGAATCAAGCTTCCTCAACCAGGTTCTGCAACATCCTAGGTTCTCTGACTCTACTTAACCAGTTGAATCTCTCAGCAAGGGTTGTTTCTCTCTTTCTAGCTAACTCTGCTATGGGATTGACTCTTATCGCATCATAGATTCTAGGGCATTGCGCCAACCTTCCCTTTTTCCCAACTCTTAACCTGCGATATGTCACACCGCAGCTCCCCCGACAATGTGATATCTCCCTTTCTACGCTACGATATTTCCTATAGTAAGACTCAATATAATCAACAACTCTCAAGCTCCAGAGGCTTCCTTTCTGGGTATAATAGCTCAGTTAACCTTCATTAAGGTGTTAAACAACCTCACTTAATCTTCTACAGTTTAACATGCTTAACATCAATTACACTCGACTCGCTGAACTAAATATACAGAAGTCACTTAACACAGTAGCTGCTACTGTCGTGAGTCAAGCACTGATAAACTCATATATAGAGTAATCGACACATTCAACTTGCATTTGACCTTCTATGTTACTATAAACTGAAGGATAGCATACATGCATTCATTAACTGATAAGAAAAGTTCATGTAACAGATAATAGATAGAAAATAAGTAGAGCACAATCACATGAAACAGTCGCACAACACACGGATGTACATGGTTCACTTCTAGGGGGGAAGCTACGTCCATGTGAACTGTGTTTATATTATATCTTGAGAGAGTAACACAGTTCTACTGCAACCTCTTATGCAGCTTGAGACCTTCTGGGAAACTCCATGCACACAGCTGGGAGCCCTTCTCTCTTATATCTCTTCTCTTCCTATATTGCTTTCTTCTTACAATATAATCTTTCTCTCTCTCTCTCTTAATCCCTATGGATTGTTACATTCAGGATCAAGGAGCCGGCCACTGGTTACAGTAAGATAACTACAGACTTAAAGACAGAACTAGAGCTCGACTCTTCCTCAATGTCTCACTGTAGTGACAACAACAGTTACAACCTTATCAACCAACTATCTAACTAACTAGCTAACCCTTCATAATACAAAATACATGCTTAAATAGGTGGCCCGAAGGTCTCACTATGATACAAAATTGTGGGCCTATCCCAACAGTAACCCAAAACCCTAACTGTGACAGTCGACCTTTCTGTACTTTGTACTGCCACTTTACCGGTCACACCGCAGCTTCCTGCAGTCTTCCACGATTTTTGGCGCTGATCGTGGGTATGGGCACCGCTTCCTCGGTCACTCCCCTTCTGTCCTTTGTCTTTAATAAATCGGCTCATTTCTCCTTCTTCCTTTATGAGGGTAGCTGAGCCCTCCTGTCGTCGTCGCTACCTTAAATGCAGTGGTTGAGCTCTCTTGTCGGCTGCTTCAAGTACTATTTCCCTTTGATTTTCTTGTTCCAACCGCCACGATTTCTGGCCTGTGATCCGCGGCAGGAAATGCACTACGGCGTCATACCTTTATCACATCGCCAAAACTGTCTTTCCTCCAAAAATTGTCCATATTCTACCAAAAATAGCAGCTTTTCCTGTAGCTGCGGGACCCTACTCCAACAATAATCATTAAATAATATATTTAATTAGAGTAGGCACCTTAACTGACTGGTTGAACTGATTGTAACCACCAGTTAGCAATTAGGTTCATTAATATCACTCAGATCACCCCCAGAGTGCTCCAGTTAGCCTCCTTGATTGTAGGAGAAGGCTAAGTTAGCCTCCTTGACTGTAGGTAGGTGTGGGTGTGACTGGATGATGTCAATTAATGCTCCACTGATGTCAATTAATGTCAACTATACTTATGATAGTGGTTTAACTAGGCCAATTTGACCAAAAAGAGTTTGTATGGTGGTAAATGTCACCAACACCCCCCCTTAAGCTATACTCAAGAAAAGTTAGAAAACATAGATGCAGAAAAATTCTAGGGCCCTGAAAACTAATGCCATAGGTCACCCTATACAATGCTGAAACAAACAATGCTCAAAACAAACTAAGTGAGGAAAAGAGGTAAAACCCAGTGGGAAACCCCCCCCCCCCTCAAGCTGAACACTGAAAGTAGTCTGAATCACCCTGACGAACTCACCCCCAATAGTGAGCGGAGGTAAGTGAACTTCTTTTCTAAAAAGATCTTGGTGAAGATGTCTGCAATCTGCTCATCAGTCGGGAAGTATTGCAGAATGATGGTCCTATCATGCATTAGATCCCTGATGTAGTGCATGTGAATCTCTACATGCTTGGTCCTCTGCCTGGTAACTGGATCCATGGATATCTTAATAGCACTTTGGTTGTCACAAAAGATGACAGTGGACAAAGTACTACCAAGATCAAACTTTGAAAGAATTCCTTGCAACCAAACTGCTTGGATGCAAGCATTCACTGCTCCTCTATACTCGGCCTCTGCTGAAGATAGTGCTATGGAAGCCTGCCTTTTGCTTGACCAGAAAACGGGTCCACCACCAAACATGAATACATATCTGAAAGTTGACTTCCAATCAATAGAATCACCCACCCAATCAGAATCTGTGTATCCAACCAGCTCTAGCTCAGAGTTTGCAGCATAGTGAATGTCGTAGGTCCTAGTTCCCTGAATATACTGGAGGATCCTCTTGGCTTCCTTCCAATGAATATCATGAGGCTTGTGCATGTATCTTGATACATCATTCAAGGCATAACAAATATCATGCCTATAATGTGTCAAGTACAACAAGCTACCAATCAGTTGTTGATAGATAGTGCAGTCCATGGGAGGTGTGTGTTTTCCTTCTTCAAGGCTGATCCCTGAAAGGAAAGGGAATGGTGCAGGCCTACATTCAGCCATGTTAAACTTGAATAATATGTCTGAAGTGTATTTGGACTGAGTGACCATAATCCCATCAGAATTTTGCTCGATTTCGAGCCCCAAAAATTGTTTTTAAAGCCCCAAATCACTCATTTCAAAGGCATTGTGGAGAGCAGTTTTGATGGCTGAAATGGAGGCAACTGTGCTACCTGTGATCAGTAAGTCATCAACATATAAAAAAATTATAATTATATTACCATCATGCTTCTGAAAATACACATTTGGATCTGATGTACATCTCTAAAAATTTTGTGAGAGAAAAAATGCATCCATCTTGGAATACCACTCTTTTGGGGCCTATTTTAACCCGTATAGTGACTTTTTTAGCTTGCAAAACAAAGATGGATCAGTGATGTAGCCCTCATGATGCTTCATGTATATCTACTCATGAATATCTCCATGTATAAACACCGACTTAACATCCATGTGATGCACCTCCCAGTGTTTGGATGCTGAAATTGCCAAAACAAGGCGGATGGAGTCCATTTTTGCAATCGGTGGAAAGGTCTCATGGAAGTCCACTCCTTGGAACTGAGAGAAACCTTTTGCTACCAGCCATGCCTTATATTTTCATGTGCTTCCATCATCAGAAAAATTTTCTGAAACACCTGTTACGGAGAGAAATGCCTATGGCTTGGGGTACCACAACAGACAGCTAGACTCCAGAAATCAATCTTTCCCAATATGCAATAGAAATAAAATGTCTAACACTAAAGGATCGAACCTCGTACCTTATTCCGAACGGTTGAAGTAGATCCCCGTTGAGCTTTCCAATCTTCGGCTTGAATTGATATAATACTTCCTCAACAATAAGTAAACAATACAAGCATACTATATTTCATGGTGTTAGATCTATTATAGCATATATAATCAATAATGTAAAAGCATTTGACATATTCCAATGGATACAATATTCACTAAAATACACATTGCTAGACAGGAAAAGATATTTCTATTAATATGAATCAGAGATTACAAGTGACAACCTCTGACGGCACGTCTGCGAACCGGAGAAACTGAATCCCCCACTTGGGCCTCCACCACCTCAATCCTCCATCACTCAGATAGCAAGCTCACTAGAAAAAGGAAATCTTGGGAAGAACACAACAGTGCTCCAAGGGACAAAGGGATGCAGACTCAAGCATAAGTTCTGGCAACAATGGAATATAGTTTCGTTACTCTCAATTCTATCTTATGCTTTCAATGTCTCAAGGGGTTCCTTATATAGCTTTTCAAAGGGATACTGAAAGGTCGAATCCGTGCGATCTCAAGGCATATGGAAGGCCAGGAGTCATATGAGTCGGATCCAAGTCAAGGAATGCTCCAAAAGGATTTGGATTATGCACAAATCCTGATGTATGCGATTATAGGGGTAATATCCGTGCATGTACGCGGTTATCGGGGTAAAAGCCGCGTATATCACTTTTCTTATGTTTTTAGGGATAATCAAGGACACATCAAAAGACAAAAAGTAGTCCATAGGGGCTAATGAGTCTACAGCGGGACAAGGGAAGGCCATACAATGTGTGATTCACCTAGTGTGGTGAAATCCGCTATAACAACACCCACTTGCATTGAACCAATTTCCTTCCTGGAGGTAGAGAAACTAGCTCCCAAGTAGTGTTTTTCTGAAGAGAATTCATCTCTTCATCCATTGTAACTTTCCATCTCGGATCATTCTGAGCATGGTAGTAGGATTTTGGATCTGAACTAATCATCAAATAGAAAGATTCAAACAGAAAATTATCATAAAAAGAGAGTGCAATACCTGCTTTTTGGAAATTAGAATGGGTTCTCCTTGGATCATCCGGATTTCCAATGTTGTCTCCTGCGGAGGAGAGTGTCTGTTGGGCCCATGTAGGAATATGATTTTGCACTTCAGGTTCTGATTCAGAATCTGATGATTTCTACACACTGATATCAGAAATTAGAGGATCCAAATCAGGGTCATCACCCCCAATTTCATCATCCAAATATTCAGTAGAATAGGAAGGAAAATCAACAGTTTTCTCCTTCACTAGTTCCATCTCCTGAAGAGGCTCATCGAACTTGACACTTCTCTCGATGATGATCTGTTTGGTATTGATATCCAAAAGCTTGAATCCTTTAGATTCATCAATATACCCAATAAACATACATTCTATCCTTTACGGTTGCAAAGCCCTTCTTTTATCAAGCGGAATCTGGGCCCATGCAGTGGACCCAAACACTCGTAGGTTCGACACATCCGGCTTGTGTCCGAAGTATGCTTCGAAATAATTATTTACTTTCATGGATGAGTGTAGCACCCTATTTTGAATGTATCCTACAGCATGCATGGATTCATCCCACAAATTTGCAGCAAGCTTCTTTGACTCCAACATACAGGTGGTCATCTCCTTGAGAGACCGGTTCTTCCTTTCCGCTACTCCGTTCTACTAGGGAGTGTAGGGAATTGAATGATGGACCTGAATACCACTTTGGGAGCATATGTACAGCAAATAATTACTGACATACTCCCCTCCATTATCATATCTCAATATCTTGATCTTAAGCCCAAAGGAATTTTTTATCAAGGCCTTCAATTCATAGAATTTTTCACATACTTCTGATTTCTTTTTGAGAAAGAAAACCCATGTAAACCTTGAAAAATAATCAATAAAAGTAAGGAGGTACCTTGATCCATTCATGGATGTGATAGGAATCAAACCAATGATATAAAAATGTATCAGCCCCAATATTCTTGTAGCTCGGTTTGCCTTCCCCCGATCGAACTTGTGCTCAAGGTGTTTTCCAATCACACAGCCCTTGCAAATTACCATGGTTGCCTTGATGGCCGGGAGGCCTTCAAATATGGAGTTTTTCTGTAATTTCTGAAAATATTTGAAATATCATGGCCAAACCTCTCATGCCACATCCTACTAACCTCAGTTCCATGAGTTAGCAGAGCAGTGGGCTTTGCATCCGCAACAAAGTGAGAGAACTCATAAGCTTTTGCATGAGGATTTGCAAGGCCTTTTGCAATGAGTTTCCCGGATGCAATTTCTGTTATCTCAACATCATTTGGGATGAAAGAGAATCTCTTAGGCATTCCTGTATGTTTCATCTAATAGACATTAAGTATATTTGCTGCTAGAGATGGTACATACAAAACATTAGAGAAAAAACCATTTTCAAGATCTACAGTACCTTGTCCTTCAGAAATGATGGTGGAGTCATCTCCCATGTGGATGGTGATGGATTTTATGGTCTCCAATGATGAAAAGGAGTATTTTTTAGCCATCATGTGATTCAAAGCTCCAGATTCAATCAGCAATGCTTTGGACTTCTAAGTACTTGCCATGAGGGCATGACCTTTCTCATGCTCTGGTTCCCGATCTTGGTGATCTCTCCTCTGAAATATCTCTGGAAGATTGATGTGATTCCTCTCAAGTAGAGAGGTTGCTTCATCAAGATTTTTCTTCATGTAGGAATGTTTAGGGTGAAAACCCTTCCCACAGTAAGAACACTTGACTTTTTTTTTCCCATTGTACCCTTTTCCTTTGTTCTTCCTTGAGCCGGAAGATTCATCATGCTGCTAGTTTTCAACTCTAGGCTTGGGAGCATCAAATTTAGTTTTCTTATTTTTTTACTGCTTTCCTTTATCCTTTAGATCTTTGGGCCCCAAGACATGGAGGGCTTGATCACAGGAATATTGGATGATCCCCATCTGGAAAAGCTTGTCATGTTCATTTGTTAGGGACTCAATGAAGGCATTGAGTGTATGCATCTTCCATCCAGGGGTTGTGAGCTTCCTCGTATGGAATGTAGAAACAAAAACTGAATAATCAGCCCCGAGTTTGGAGAGTATGGAAAGGATGAGCTGATCATCCTCCTTCTCCATATTGCATTGCTTCAAGAGTAAAACAGTATGCTTGAACTTTGTAAAGAAATCATTCAGAGTCCTAAAATTGGAAGGTTGGAGAGACATGAGTTCATTTTCGAGCTGGTAAACCCTCAAGTCATCATGATTTCTGTATAGAGATTCCAATTTGTCCCATATTTCTTTTGATGTCTTCAAATCTTTAAGATGGAAGAGAAGGTCTTGGGAAATAGAGAGGCACAAGAAACCGAAGGCTTCATCTTTCCTGTTCAAGAATATTGATTTTTCTACGGCGGATCCAGGCTCAAATTCAGTGTCCATGGCGACTCTAAAAAATCCTTTGGAGTGCAACTGAATCTCCATATCACTTTTCCATGAGTGGAAATTGTATGGAGTCAAGAGATCTGCTGAGGAGGCCATCTGGATGTGCTGTAGCGAATGCTTCACCTTAAGAAACCTGAAAATCAAAATAGAAAGGGAAAAATAAGGTTGGATAGCCTGCACATTCTAGGCTTTCATCACACCTAGCATACTCAATCAAGCAAGCTTGATCAACAAGTTCTTTACTTGGGATATTGAGTGGCAATCCTTGGCTTCTGGTGCAGTGCTGGATTTTGAGCTATTGCTCACTTTTCATGGAGAAATCTGTCAAAAATCTTGTTTTTGAGAGATAGATCTTAGTTTCGTCGTATGCTATGATACCACATTGATATTGCACATTGATCTAGGAAAAAATGATCAATCTCATCAAGAAATAATCAACAAATAACTCAGAAATGGTGTTGATCGAAACCATAAATGGTTTCCTCTCTGTATATTCAATAAACAATGAATGGTTACAATAACAATGTCAAGAAATAGCTTAAAACAATGAGGAATTAAAATACCTTAGGAGGTCATTCGAAATCAATGAGTGAGTCTGGCTTAACTGACTATTAGCCATTGGTTCACACTCAGTTAACCACTTGACCAAAACCCTAATTGACTCACCAAACCCTAACTGAAGTCAAAGTGCAATAAATGACTGAATATCAAATGAAGGAGATCAAACACATGTAATAGCAAGCCAACCATCAAGTGCTAGTGCTCAATGACTTCAATGAACCCCAATGAGGTTAACTGAAGCTAAACTGATCATCAGAAGTTGGTGGAGGCGCCCTAGTTGACTCCAGATCATTAAATAATAATAAATAATCATTAAATAATATATTTAATGAGAGGAGGTGCCTTAACTGACTGGTTGAACTGATTGTAACCACCAGTTTGCAATTAGGTGCATTAATATCACTTAGATCACCCCCAGAGTGCTCCAGTTAGCCTCCTTGACTGTAGGAGAAGGCTAAGTTAGCCTCCTTGACTATAGGTAGGCATGGGTGTGACTTGATGATGTCAATTAATGCTCCACTGATGTCAATTAATGCCAATTATACTTAGTATAGTGGTTTAAATAGGCCAATTTGACCAAAAAGAGTGTGTATGGTGGTAAATGTCTCCAACACCTCAGAGTATGCTTTGCAGTAATCAAGTGAACATGTCTCGGATCTGTCAGGAACTGGCTCAAGGTGTTCACAGCAAAGAAAATATCTGGTGTTGTGTTCATCAGGTACATCAATTACCCAATCATCTGACGATACATCATAGCATCAACCGAATCTGATGAAGCATCGTTCAATAGCTTTAGGTTCGATGCCATAGGTGTGGCCATAGTATTACAGTCCATCATCCCAAACCTCTTCAGGATCTCTACTGCATACTTCCCTTGTCCAAGGAATATTCCATCTGTACTCTGCCACACCTCCATACCTATAAAGTAATGCCTCATACCCAAGTCCTTCATCTCGAACTCAGTAGCACGCTTTCTCTTTGTGTCAACAATCAACCCATCTGTACCTGTCACAAATAGATCATCTACATGTAGTAGAAGCATCACTTGGTTTCCATCTTCAACCTTGTAGTAAAGGTTGGAATTTGCTTTACTCTTGGTAAAGGCCAAACTGGATAGAAAGCTGTCAATTCTGCCATACCAAGTCTTGGGTGCCTATTTCAAAACGTACAGGGATTTCTTCAATATGCATACATGACACTCTCTATCATGTGTCTCAAAACCGAGTGGTTGTTCTTGTAGTGAGGATTTCTCCTCATTGCAGGAGCAAGAATGGCTCCCTTGTGCCTATAGGGCACAAGGGTAGGTTCCTACTATTTGAAAATAGGAAAAAACGAAATGGAAATAGCATAAACAAAATAACAAATTAAACTAATCTAATCTAAACAAGAATAAGAAAATGGCTACAATTGTAAACTAGATCTAAGAGCTAATAACAGAAAAGAAGAAGCTTTGTGAACCCCTCTACAGAAAACGGGTTAGGGTTCCACCTCTTTGAAACCTGCAAGCAACCTAAGCTATTACAATGGAAAACCTGCAAACAATGTCAACAATAGAACCTGCAAATAAAAATAATAGTTAGAAAGCAAAAAAAATTAAACAAACATGAAAAGAAATGTTATACCTCACTTGGTTGGAAATGGGCCACCATGCCCTAGCTCGTGGGAGCACCTCTCTCTTGGTTGGGAAGCAATGGCTTGATGGGATGGAGATGGAGGAGAGGGACTGTGGGTGGTTTGAGAGGCAAAGGTCTCAAAGCATCCATGGGTAGCATAACAATAGGTAAGGGAGGAGTGTTTTGAGAGTGACCCCCCACCCTCCTTTTATAGATTTTCCAAGGGGTTTTAGGGTTTTAAGTTCTTGGTTAGGGTTTTAGCCCCTTTTTTGGGCCTTTAGCCCCTTTCTCCCTAACTTTAGCACCTTTTAGGGTTTTATCCCCTTTTTGAGGGCTTTAGCTCCTATGGGGCTATTTTGGGCTCCTTTTTGGGGTTTTTAGCCCTTTTCTTCATCCTTGGGCTCTTTTGGAGGTGTGGGGGTCAAATGGAAGGTCTTATGGAGTGAAATGAGTGTTGTGAGATGGTGTCCTTAGGTGGTGTAGGCCATTGAGAGCTATGTGGGGAATTTTTGGGTTAACAGATTGCCCCCTGATGTGTGAGGGCAGGAGCTCAACGTATGGCCGATGGACATCACAGGATTTACTGTAGAGAGGTGGTGCTTCTAGGGCTGGGGCATGGTGGCTTTTGGTTTTTGTATTAATTTGGTTCCCATCAATGGATGAGATATAATAAATGTGTGAAATGTATATGGACTAGGCGGGCATTCCCATGCTTGTGACAATGTCAAAATAATCATTTGATCTATGCTCTACAATATGAGAGTCGATCATATACAACTGATGTTACAATGGTGGTTCCTCTCATGTGAGGTTGAATACAATACTGATCTGGTACATTGGACCCATGGCATTCTCATGGAATTCTACATCTTCATGACTGACGGTCTGCTGGATCTGGTACATAGCTGTGTGGACTCGTTGATTGATATTTAGAGTCTCTGTGGTACAAGTATGCTGCATCAATCATAAATGTATATCGAAGCACTGTTGGGGCTTCTGAAAATTGTCTCCAACGCAACCCAAAAATCACAAGGGACATAAATTGTTTAGGTCCCTCAAGTAGACTCACCAATGTGCTAGAGTTAGGTGACAACCGGGGTCTTCGACCAAGTACTGTGCAGAGCAAACCCTGTACGAATCTCAACGGTGTGATGATGGAGTTGAAGTCAAGCACGTGAGAAACAACTACCCCGAGAGGCACTAAGGAATCCTCTCAAGTGGTCCAAGGAACTCATCAATGATGTAAATGAAACCAAGGTACAGGTACCTCTGGGTCTATCCTATGGAATATGTGTGTTGGCATCAATAGAGGGAGACCTACACCTAGTCAAGGCAATGATGTTTCCTTGACTAGGAACATAAGGGATAACCGAAAGGTGTGAAGCAATATGCATACTGACTCACTAAATTGGGGGAGAGGGGAGGTAAGGGAAAAAAATGAACAGGGGCAGGGGGGTAGTGGGAGACTCAAACTTCCTTTGTTCAGAGTATGACGACAGGGCGGACCAGGCTGCAAATGAAACATAACTCATGGGAATGGGATCATAGCTATAATACTGAGAATGTCTCTGCAGATGGGAAATACTTGGAGGAGGTGGTAAATTTTGATACTGATGGGATCTAAGGAAGACACATTGTAGAGTACTCTGAACAAAGGCGACCCAATGTGGGGATACTGCCAAACTATTTTCTGTGGGGTGGAGTCTAGGGACACCGTTGTAGTACAATCTCATGGATTTTTGGCGAACCCGAGAAGGTAGATGCTCAATGGTGCTGTCAATTTTAGAGAGTCTGAAAGCACGAAGAAGACTCTAGTGGGGGCTCTTTTTTGTTGGTAGTCTCCTGTGTTCGGAAAAGGATAAAAGTATACATAGGAGACCTCGCCCATCCTATAGGGGATGAGAGATTTCTTTACCGTTAGTGGTCCAATCAAGACGGAAAAGGTTAAACCTATACTAACTGGACGGTCATTCAAATACTTTTATGAGCATGAACGAAACCAAGTTTGCTTGGTGATATTTTCTTGATGAAACGGATAGAAAAGAGCTTAATGACAACTGGTGGTGATATTTTTCGTAAAGTGTGGCCGCTCTGCCCGAGAAAGCATAAAAGTATGTAGAGGGGAACGGTCTTGGCTTGAGTGTGCCAAGGAGGTCCTTTTCATGAAATGGTCTACATGGTCCATGAAAGGAGGTAAAAAAGACGATATAGATGCCCTTTCCTATACTTTAGTGAGTGGGAAAGGAAGCAGCTGCACTTGGCGATCTTTTCATTGTTTTAAGGAGTCAAAAAAGATCTTAAACGAAACTCCAGTATGGTCAATCGATTGTGGTGGCACAAGCGGTGCCCCATGTCAGGACAGTGGACAGAGGTCCAAAGGTCATCCATGTAGTATGGACAGAGCAGTAGGCTCTCAAACATACCAATACATGCATGGGATAGATCACGGCAAAGGCCTGCGAGTCGGTGCGACAGAGGCACGCAAACTATGGTGGCTGTCGGATAGAGGTCAGGAGAGCATGTGTGTGTGTTAATGTGGACGAAATTGACCACATGCGATGTGAGTGCAAGTCCGGGGGAATTTATAGTGCCAAATGCATGCAAGAAAAAGGAATTGTTTTGTGGACAGTGGTCCAGAGGTCCACGTAAGGTGCGGTGAACGGAAAATATGACTATATGGTAAAAATACAAAATAAAATCTAAAATTACAGTCCTTAATGGGAGGCAACCCGAGGACACTTACACGCCAAATACATGGAAGAAAAATAAAGGGTTTTGTGGATGATGGTCTAGATGTCCATGTAAGGTGCGATGAAAAAATACAATTATAAATACGAAAAGTAAAATTACAATCCTTAACGGGTGGTGGCCCGATCGCTCGCATGAGTTGCAACCAGGAAGTGTGTGTTGGAGACATTTACCATCATACACACCTTTTTTGGTCAAATTTGCCTAGTTAAACCACTATCCTAAGTATAATTGATATTAATTAACTTCAGTGGAGAATTAATTGCCATCATCCAATCACACCCATGCCTACCTACACTCAAGGAGGCTAACTTAGCCTTCTCCTACAGTCAAGGAGGCTAACTGGAGCACTTCGAGGGTGATCTGAGTGATATTAATGCACCTAATTGCTAATTGGTGGTTACAATTAGTTCAACTAGTTAGTTAAGGTGCCTCCTCTCATTAAATATATTATTTAATGATTATTTATTATTATTTAATGATCTGGAGTCAACAGGGTGCCTCCACCAACTTCTGATGATCAGTTCAGATTCAGTTAACCTCATTTGGGTTCATTGAAGTCATGGAGCACTAGCACTTGATGTTTGGCTTGCTATGACATGTGTTTTATCTCCTCCAGTTGAGATTCAGTCATTTATTGCACTTCGACTTCAGTTAGGGTTTGGTGAGTCAATTAGGGTTTTGGTCAAGTGGTTAACTGAGTGTGATTGAATGGCTAAGAGTCAGTTAAGCCAGACTCACTCATGATTTCGAATTGCCTCCTTAGGTATTTTAATTTCTCATTGATTCAAGCTATTTCTTGACATTGGTATTGTAACCATTCATTGTTAATTGAATATACGGAGAGGAAACCAATTCCGATTTCGATTAACACCAATTCATGAGTATTTGTTGATTATTCTTTCATGAGATTGATTCTTAGTTCCTAGATCATGTGCAAGAATTAATATGGTATCAGAGCTTACGGAGGGACGGAGATCTATCTCTCAAAAACAAGCTTTTTGATAGATTTCTCCATGAAATTTGAGCAATAGCTTAAAAATCCAGCACTGCACAAGAAGTCAAGGCTTACCACTCAATATCCCAAGTAAAGAACTTGTTGATCAAGCTTGCTTGATTGACTATGCTGGGTGTGATGAAATCCTAGAATGTGCAAGCTGTTCGACCTTACGGTGCCCCTTTTGTTTTGATTTGCAGGTTTTAATAGGTACAACTTCGAATGGACTCATCAATCCCTCTTCTCACCCCATTCACAAGCTATTCGGAATGGAAGTTGAATATGGTTGCATCTCTGAAAATACAAGGTCTCTATGAGGTGTCTATTGAACTTGGAAAAGATTCTTATGAGAATGATAATGAATAGCTAAATGACCGTGATAGAGATTTTAGAGCAATAGGTTTGGCCCTTTCTCCTAGCTTGTACTACCTTATTTGTTCTACTAAATACCCAAAGGAAGTCTGGACAAAATTGGATAGAACCTTTGGTAAGCACAATGATGATCATAATAGTACTTTGGAGATCACATCCAGCACCACAAGATTTATTTACTCAAAATTATTGGCCTCTACTCTCTCTGATGAAGTTGTTCAAGATAAAGATGAAGCAGAATCTTCTACACATTCAATTCGAATTGAAGAAAGTGTCCATGCAGTGACTCCTTCTCCTGATGCTCTGGAAGTTCATGAGATCTCTGATATCTCATCTCCTCATATTTCTAAAACAGAATAAGACATTCGAATCTCTGATATTGAAGAAAAATACTGCTACACTTCCATGTAAACATTCACCGGTGATTTTCCTTTGAATTCTGTGCAAAATTTACCAGTAATTGCTTCCGAAAGTGAAGAGAAATTTGATTTTTCTCCCTCTAATGTTATTGATGGTGTGAAAATATGTAAAAAATTGGATATTTTGGAAGAAATATAAGATTATAAGAGTGACACATTCACTTCCCATGATCTAGATCTTCCAGTAAAATCCTGCAGGATTGCATGCACCAAAATTCAGAATTTTGAAGAAAAAGACAATTGTGCATCCACCATCTCAGTTGACCATAATTTTGGATCTGATATGAAACTTATTGGATCTGATATGATATTATTTGGATATTATCTGATATTTCTTGGTTCAAAATTTCAGGTTCATAAACCTTCAATATTGCTTGTAACTATTCTCATCAACGGTGTGAAGAAACAAGTACCACAAATCTCCTACAAAACTGCTGTTGGGGATTTGATTTCATTTCACAGTTTTGGATCTGTTGTGAAATTATTTAGATATGATTTAATTTCTGATATGATATTATTTGGTTCATATTTTAAATTCCAAGAGCTTTCAGTCATGCTTGTATCTGCTCTCACCAATTTTGGTGTGAAAAATCAAGTACCGCAGTTCTTCTTCAATTTTGTTGATGGGGATTTGGTGTTAGTTTCCTCTTATGAGGTTGCTGATATTTTATTTTTTGAATCATTAGATATTTATAAAGCTATATCAGATTATGGAGTTCAAGAATTCACTCTCCAGAGTCCTAGGGATTCTCTACCTTTGGTCACAAGCTCATCTCCTCACAGAACTAGTAAAGAGGAAGACATTCTGCATCCGCTTGGACACTTGCTCCTAAAAATTGGGGCTGATTTTACCACTCATGGTTTGATTTTCAAGGCTGAAACATATCAGTTTCTTGAGTGTTCAACACATAGTTCGACTCCTCAAGAACCTTTGCTCTCTCTTCAGATGATTTCAGCTACTCTACATGGGTCCAGTTTTCACCATGCAGCTGTTTATATTTCTGATTCAGTTGAGTGCATTGTTATTCTTCCAAAGTGGAAGAATACTTTGGACATATTCATTTAGTTTGGATTCATAGGTTCACATGCACAGTCTCAGGATGCTTCTGCATAGAAGAACCAATTCTTGATTTACTGCTTAGTTTGAAGGGGGGGTATTTTTCCCATGAGGTTTTCCCCGTTTCCTTGGTTATATTAAGCAATTACTTTATTGTACAGGGTGACCTATGGCCTTTGTTTCCAGGGCCCTAGCATTTTTATGCATCTATGTTTTCTAACTCTTCCTGAGTATAGCTTAAGGGGGGGTGTTGGAGACATTTACCATCATACACACCTTTTTTGGTCAAATTGGCCTAGTTAAACCACTATCCTAAGTATAATTGACATTAATTGACATCAGTGGAGCATTAATTTCCATCATCCAGTCACACCCACGCCTACCTATAGTAAAGGAGTCTAACTTAGCCTTCTCCTACAGTCAAGGAGGCTAACTGGAGCACTCCGGGGGTGATCTGAGTGATATTAATGCACCTAATTGCTAACTGGTGGTTACAATTAGTTCAACCAGTCAGTTAAGGAGCCTCCTCTCATTAAATATATTATTTAATGATTATTTATTATTATTTAATGATTTGGAGTCAACAGGGCACCTCCACCAACTTCTGATGATCAGTTCAGCTTCAGTTCACCTCATTTGGGTTCATTGAAGTCATGGAGCACTAGCACTTGATGGTTGGCTTGCTATGACATGTGTTTGATCTCCTTCAGTTGAGATTCGGTCATTTATTGCATCCCCACTTCAGTTAGGATTTGGTGAGTCAATTAGGGTTTTGGTCAAGTGGTTAACCGAGTGTGATTGAATGGCTAAGAGTCAGTTAAGCCAGACTCACTCATGATTTTGAATTTCCTCCTTAGGTATTTGAATTTCTCATTGATTCAAGCTATTGCTTGACATTGGTATTGTAACCATTCATTGTTAATTGAATATACAGAGAGGAAACCAATTCCGGTTCTGATTAACACCAATTCATGAGTATTTGTTGATTATTCTTTCATGAGATTGATTCTTAGTTCCTAGATCATGTTCAAGAATAAATAGTGTGATACGAGTACCGATCCATAAACACTCGTATCGTCATGTCATGGCTCGTGAATCAAGGTGACTTGTGGGAAATGGTCCCACATTTCACTAATTAAACATGAGACAATGGTATCATAAAGAGATAAAGGGCAGAACTCTGAAACTAGTGGCGCAAATGGCGTCTCAAGTGGATTCCGTATGGTCCTGTTGTGTTGATCGAAAGAAATTAGGTCAAATGGGGCTTATAAAAGGGGAGGGTACACATGGTGAAGTGTCATTCTCACTGTTCATTGTGGAGTTGGAGAGGTGGGCTCTAATTCTTCATTTGCTGATTTCTCTTGATCCGACCGACAGTTTCACAAGTCACAACTTGCAGGTAAAAGCTCTCACTGAACCTCTTCATTTTGATGGCTTATTTACTAAATTTGACCACCTAGAGGCCCCCCATGAGCTGTTTGGGGTTTCTTGTGGGTCAGGTCGCTCATTTCAAAGGGAAAGGTGCACCTGTTGGGAAATTATGAGCACCTTGGGCACTTATTTTGCCCAAATAGGTGCGCCCTAGCCTCTTTTGGGTGGTTTTTTGATGGTGGGGATGTCTGACATCAGGGTTCTTGCTTTGTGCAGGATTGTGGAGATAAAATGGAGGGAGAGAGACTGTAAGACAGTCAGAGATGCATCATTACATGACGGGGGTGTTAGAGATACGCTATCTCACTATGGGTTGCTGAAATTTATAAGGATTCCACTTATGCGGAGCTTGGGTTTGCTGATGCAAACTCTGATCAGTTTCTGGGATGTTGATAAGGAGGTGTTCCTCTTCTAGGGCCAGCATATTGAGATTATGCTGGAGGATGTGTATTTCATTACTAGGATCCATATACTAGGAGTGGTTGGTGACTTGGTACCTGTACTGTCTTGGGGGAAGACATTGGAGGATCTATGTGATTGGCACTATTATGCTATGGTGTATGTGTGTGGTTCTTACATCCTAATGTGTGACATTGAGGAGTTGTCCACACAGGTGGTGGGGACTCTATTGCAGCGTATCTTGGGTTCCATGGGGAGCCACAAGATTTCTGGTGGTTAGATGCAACTATTAGAGAGTGCCATAGGTGGCACATATTATGCATGGGGCCAGATGTACTTCCAGGCTGTTCGGTGTCAGCTAAACAAGTCGAAGACTACTAGCGATGGTTTTTGCTTTGGCTCCTTCCTATGTGATTTCTTCTTTGAGAAAGTACCTACACTTTTTCCTCATCGAGCTGTGTAGGAAAGTGGTCCGTGGGAGCCAAGGATGTATAGGTGGTGCCAGATGATGATTCGCGAGGGTGGTGGTAGAGTGGGATGCTTCTTCACAGAGGAGTTGTTGGAGCAATGGCTCTAGCTGTCTGTGGTGATCGAGGAGTACCTGTATGTTAGTATGGATTTCTAGGGAGATCCTGAGATGCCCCGACCTCTTGGTCAGGCTTGGGTACCAACTGGTATGTATGCTTGATATTTTTATGTTCATCTTTGTGCATAGTATAGTTGATCTAGTTAGTGATTTTCATATTGATGTATGTGGACTAATGGTGTCCTTGCTTGTATGTGCAGATGTTGGTCCTTGCCTATATCCTAGGCATCAGAGGCGGATTGTTACTGTACCTCCTGTAGTGGCTCCTTCTGGGAGCTCCCGTAGGCAGCAGTGGGATATGGATGGACTGGTACTGTACATGGAGGAGGTAGCTACTGGAGTGTCAGATGTTGGTTGGTAGCACCTGAGTACTAACTTTATTGCTGTTATTCACAATCTTCCTCCCGAGCTGACGGGTGTGATGAGGAATATGGTTGTTGCTTGTGAGCATTTTCACTGGACAACGAGAGGTGGTCTTGTTACAGAGGATGTGTCCTCTTCGGAAGATGATGATGCTGAGTCAGATGATGGGTCTGAGTCGGATTAGTAGCCTAGTGGGGCTGTCCCTAGTGCATTGGTGCACTTAGGGATTTTTGTGTCACTTATGTATATCTTGTTGAGAAAGCATATGTGGCTTCTCATTTTTGTATTGGACATGTTTTTGACATGCGACTGATCAGTTTATATTTATATATATTTTTGAGGCATGTGGATGCGCTTTTATGGTTTTATTATGTGAGTCTTTTTATTATGCTGTGGGATGCAAATGTCTATGTGATGTATTATTACACTGTGTGTGACATGATTATGCATTATGTTATGGTTGTATGTTTCCTATATACTGTTATGGATGTGCCAATTTAGAATATCATTAGCCATTTTATCTGTGGCACTATTGAGGTTCCTGGGAACATGTGTGAATGTTGTTAACCCAAAAATCCCCCACATAGCTCTCTATGGCCTACACCACCCAAGGAAACCATCTCACAACACTCATTTCACTCCATAAGACCTTCCATTTGAGCCCCACACCTCCAAAAGAGCCCAAGGATGAAGAAAAGGGCTAAAAACCCCCAAACAGAGCCCAAAATAGCCCCCTAGGAGCTAAAGCCCTCAAAAAGGGGCTAAAACCCTAAAAGGGGCTAAATATAGGGCGGAAGGGGATAAAGGCCCAAAAAAATGGCTAAACCCCTGACAAAGGGCTTAAACCCTAAAATCCCTTGGGAAAACTATAAAAGGAGGGTGGGGGGTCACTCTTAAAACACTCCTCACTTGCCTATTGTTATGTTGCTTGTGGATGCTTTGAGACCTCTTGCTCTCAAAACACCCACTCTCCCTCTCCTTCATCTCCATCTCATCAAGCCATTTCTTCCCAACCAAGAGAGAGATGCTCCCATGAGCTAGGGCATGGTGGCCCATTTCCACCTAAGTGAGGTATAATTTCTTTTCATGCATGCTTATTTGCTTGTTTTGTTTTCTAACCGATATTTTCATTTGCAAGTTTTTCATTAACATTGTTTGTAGGTTTTCTCCATTGTAGCTTAGGTTTATTTTGCAGGTTTTGGAGGTGAAACCCTAACCTAATATGTGCATAGGGGTTCAATAGTGCTTCATATCCTCTTCTTTATTTTCTGTCATTAGCTCTTAGATCCATTAGCTTATGTTTTTGCTTACACTAGCTTAGTTTCAATTTGCAGCTCTATTTATGCCACATTCCATTCTATTTTTTACTGTTTTTCAAGAGTAGGAACCTACCTTTGTGCCCTATAGGCACAAGGGAGCCATTCCTGCTCCTATAGTGAGGAGAAATTCTCACTACAGCTTTGGCGACTCCACTGGGTCGATCCCACAGGATCCCTGGGCCAAAAATTTCAAATTTTCAAGTTTTTTCAGTTTTTACCGTAGTTTCAGAAATTTTAGGTTAGATTTGTTTAAATCTGATTTATTTCATATTTTTAGCCACTGCTGAAGCCTCTACTAGGCCAAGCTGAGTCAGACTAACCCCAGTACCAGTTACTGTCGGCCAGATCTCACCCTGCATCACCAAAAAACCCATTTCCAGAGCAGGTCACTCTTATCGGGGGAAAAGGTGAGACTAGCGCGCTCATAATGGCCCAACATGTGCACCTAGGGTGCACCTTTCCCTTTGAAATGAGTGAACTGGTGCACAAGAAAACCAAAATAGCTCATGGGGCGCCTCTAGGTGGTCAAATTCAGTAAATAAGACATCAAAACGAAGAGGTTCAGTGAGAGCTTTTACTTACAAGTCATGGCTCGTGAAACTGTCGATCAGATCAAGAGAAATCAGCAAATGAAGAATTAGGGCCCACATATCCAACTCCATAATGAACAGTGACAATGACACTTCACCATGTGGACCCTCACCTTTTATAGGCCCCATTTGACCTAATTTATTTTGATCGACATAACAGGGCCATACATACTCCGTTTGAGACACTGTTCGCGCCGCTGATTTCAGAATTATGCCCTTTATCTCTTTATGAGACCACTGTCTCATGTTTAATTAGTCAATTTCAGGACCATTTCCCACAAGTCACCTTGATTCATAGGCCATGAAATAACGATGCAAGTGTCTACAGACTGGTACTCGTATCACACTGCCCAGTCGCAACTCATGCGAGCAATCGGGCTACTGCTCATTAAGGATTATACTATACTTTTATTTTTGTATTTATAATTGTCTTTTTCACCACACCTCATGCAGACCTTTGTACCATAATCCACAAAAACCTTTGTTTTTCTTCCATGTATTTGACATAGAAGTGTCCTCGGGCCACCGCCCATTAAGAAATGTAACTTTAGATTTTATTTTTTATTTTTAACACATAGGTTGTCTTTTTCTTTTTACCACACCTTATGCGGACCTCTGGACCACTATCCACAAAATGATTTCTTTTCTTGCACTTATTTGGCATTTAAATTCCTCTGGACTTGTACTCACATCGCATGTGGTCAAGTCCATCCACCGTAACACACACACATGATCTCCTGACCTCTGTCTAGGAGCCACCTCAGTTTGCGTGCCTCTTTCGCATCGAATCGTGGGCCTCTACCGCGATCTATCCCACGCATGTACTAGTATGTTTGAGAGCCTTCTGCTCCATCAAGACTATGTGGATGACCTTTGGACCTCTGTCCACCATCCCAAAATTGGGCATCGCTCATGCCCCCGTAGTTGGTTGAGCACATACAGTTTCGTTTAAGCTCTTTTCTTACTCCTTAAAAAAATGAAAAGATAGCCGAGCGCAGCTGCTTCCTTTCCTGCTCGCTAAGGTATAGAAAAAGGTGTCTACATTGTCTCATTTACCTCCTTTTGTGGACCATGTAGACCATCTCATGAAAAGGACCTCCTTGGCACACTCAAGCCAAGACCATTCCCCTCTGCATACTTCTATTCTTTCTCGGGTAGAGAGGCCGTACTTTATGAAAAAGCTCACCATCGGTTGTCGTTAAGCTCTTTTCCAGCCGTCCAGTCAGTAGAGGTTTAACCTTTTCTAGCCTGATTGGACTACCAATGGTCAAGAAGTCTCTCATCCCCTCCAGGATGGGAGAGCTCTCCTATGTATACTTTTATCCTTTTTTGGGCATAGGAGACTACCAACGAAAAAGAGCCCCCATCCATTTGATTATTTTCTTGGTTAGACTAGCTTAGTTTCAATTCGCAGCTCTGTTTATGCCATATTTCATTCCATTTTTTATTGCTTTTCAAGAGTAGGAACCTACCCTTGTGTCCTATAGGCATAAGGGAGCCATTCCTGCTCCTGTAGTGAGGAGAAATTCTCACTACAAATATGATGGATTCAAATGTTCTGACCATGTGTTTAGTGCGCAGGTACTTTCTAAAGAGGCAAGGATTGCGGACTCGGTAGTGGTTGTTCAGTTGAGAAACAAGCAGCTGGGAGTCTAAGAAGACATTGAGATGATGAATTCCTAATTGTAGAGTGGAATCCAAGAGGCCATTGACACCATCATACTCCACCTGGTTGTTGGTTGCGGTGCCCATGCATATTCCGTTGATGTGTATCAACTCGTGCGATGGGGAGTAGATTACCCATGCAGCCGAGGCGAGGTTCGGGTACCATTTGCTTGCTCCATTTGCGAATCCCATATATCGATCTAAGTTGTGATCCATCTGAAGTAATGAGAGGAAATGATACATAAGACTCAATTGGGAAAAATGTGTAAAACAAAAAATGGAAAGACTATAATACAATTTAGAACGCTGTCACTCAAAGGGGTGACGTTAGGGGGAAATTCGTTTGGACTTTCCTAGGATCAGAAGTCATTCCTTTGTGTGACATGATGAATCCTTGGAGGTTTCCCATGGGGACATAGAAAACACACTTGGATGTATTCAAGTGGATCTTGTACTGGCGACATCACATTAGGACTTGTCGCAAGTCATCTATGTGTTGTGTGTGGTTTTGTGACCGCGCAATGAGGTTGTCGAAACAAACCAGCATGATGTGCATGAGATAGCAAAAGCAATGCGCCATGGCATGGTGGAAGGTAGCTCCATCATTTTTGAGGCCAAAGGGCATGACTTGGTAGGAAAATGTGCCCCATGGGGTTGTGAATTCTATCTTGTAATGATCTTCTTTCTGGATTTGGATTTGGTTGTAGCCGGAAAATCCGTCCATGAAGGAGAAGGCCTCATGTCCGGCACATGTATCGATGATCTGGTCAATGAATGGGGTGGGGAAGTTGTATTTGGAACATGCCCCATTAAGATCATAGAATTATGTGCAAACGCGAATGGTAACCTATTTTTTATTCATAGGAATAGGATTAGAAACCCAAGTTGTGTATGCAATGGGATAAATGAAGCCGGCTGTGTGCAGCTTCTCTATCTCAGCTTTCACCGCAACCACTTTGGATGGATGGATGGGTCGTTTCTTTAGGAGGATGGGTGCCACATCATGCCATGTGTCAATGTGGTGTTCCATGATGGATAGATCTAAGCTGGGAATTTTAGTGTATGACTAGGTGAAGATGCCACAGAATTCTTGGAAGAGAGCGGTGTAGGCATCGACCTCTTCTAGGGAGCAAGATGCCCCCAGCATGATTTCTTCAATGATCTCAGAGTTGGTTGAGATTTCGATTTTAATTGTTGGTGAAATTTTCACCATGTTCCCTTCTTCGAAGGCATCGGGTGCTAGGATTGGGTTCTTGAACTAGTCAACCTTCCCATGTATGAAATCTTTGGTCTCCATGGAAAACTGGTCGGATTGCGACACAAGCTCTTTTGGGAGGAAGAACGAGCGATGGTGCATGTCGTCGCATGGGTATTCTAGGGCAGTCAGAGCTTCAATTAGCTCCTCATCGTTGTTGAAGAAATGAAGTGATAGGGCTAATGGACCGTCGATGGAGATGAGAAGGTCGGTGGAACTGGACATCATGTAGATGGACATGGTGTTTGAAGAAGGTGGTGGTGGGTGAACTTCTTCGATCAAGGTGATCTCAGACTCAAGGGAATGGTGACAGAGGTCAGCAAGAGCCATTCAAAATTTGGGTAGGTCTTGGCAATGGTGGGAGTAATGTCCATACAGGCTACAAAGGGCGTAAGCATGGTTTATCCTCAATGCCTTATTCCTGACTAGTGGCGTGGTTGGGAGTTCAACCATGGGGATGTTTTCGTTTGTATCCATGGCATCCAGATGCACACGAATCACTGGAATTTCAGGGAAATTCTGAGTTGGATGGCCCTGCTGTTCACATATGGCACAAGGTGGGACTTGTCATGGTTCTTGCTATACCAAAAACCTGTCATCATCATGTGATAAGACCTTTTACATACTTACTTGCCCTAAAATCCTAGCTCTTGGAGTGAAGACTAAATGGTTTCTTATCAGTCTATCATACAAATTCCTAGCACCACTTATCCTTCGTTATCCAAGAGCGGTACCCCTTCTCGCACCTCTTTTCATTGGTTTTCCACAAGCGGTGCCACCTCCTGTTACCCTTGGTCTATAGGCGGTTATTACCAGAACCACTCTGTCATAGAAGGAGAAGCGTGGTCCCCTAGGTAAAATGGGAAAAAGAGAAGCTTCTGAGGCTTCTAGATGATAAGCCTCGAGATATCCCTTATCCATACTACTGTGGGTTTGTTGAGCTCAAAATCCCTCATCCTAGGATCTTAGAGGCCACCTCACCCACTAATTTCTCAACCATCTCTATCCATTAAAGCCCTATAAATATGAGCTCATAGCCATGGTTGAGGGGAGAACATTGAAGGTATTGTTATGCTATTGGACTGATTCTTGGACCAAGATCATTTGGAGAGAGCATAGAGAGCTAGAGTCGGAGATTTTGGGGATGAAGAGCTGGTTTCATGGAGATGCATGTGAACACTAAGGCTTGGTTGTAAAATTCTTCATATTTCTAATGAAAGTTGATTTTCTATCCCATATATATTGTTGATGTTTGATTTCAGATATATATTGCTACATTCCTTAGTCACTAGCATAGATTAGTAGATCATATTCTGGTTGCTTTGATCAATTTCGTGTTGAACTCTTTTGTAGGTACACAGGTGAACTATCAAAGCCTTGTATTCTAGATATTTACAATGTCTAGGGGGAGTTATCAACCTCTGTGATCTATTTGTTCTGGATCTGAACCATTCAGACTAGCGGAACACCTTGCTATCTGGAGGAGGTGAAATATTCCGATCAACAAATCTGGCGACTCCGCTGGGGAGTAGTTGTATTTAGTTGTTTTGATCATCCTCATTCTACAACTCTTGTCCAAATATAGGCTCCATTTTCTTCAACTCTTTACAGTCAGAACTACTTTCTGATTTGTATTATTTAGGTTTGAAATTTTCAGATCTATTTATATCTGAGTCATTTCAGTTTTTAATGCTCTGTTACCATATTCAATTCAACGGTATTCACCTTGATCTAGTCTTTTTTGATCTGATCCATCATTCTCTTTCTTTTTTTGGCCATCTACAGGGAACCGCGGCAATGCTTTGTATGAGGTGCGGTGCCACCGCCTGAACATAGTGGACAGTAAGCGGTGCCACCACCTGTATCTAGTTAGCGAGGAGCGGTGCTGCTTTGGAAACACTCTTACAACACTTATGAAGTGCGCTACCAGGTAGGCATTAGTCCAAAACTCTTTTTCCTCTTTTTTCTTTGTAAAAATTTGGAATTTTGATTGCTTTCAGATTTGTTATCAGGCTTGTGTTATTGAATCTGATGTGTGTGGCTTGCTGCTTTGATGGTTTAAGATTAAATTTTAGTGGAATTTCAAAAATTTGTTTAGTCTTTTTTATTGTTCATCCGCTTCTTGCTCATTGGTTGTGTTTAAAGAAGGATTTCTTGTTTTCTGAAAGTTAGGGTGCTCATTGAACTCTCTTTTCATTGCATATATTGAAAGATGAACATTATATTAGCTTCTAGATTTCGTTTCTTGCTTGCATAGTAAACTTCTTTTTCTTCCCTTCAAAAAAGAAAAGTTTTGCTTGAGATTAGGACATCATATTTGAGCGTTGGATTTGGGTTTTCTGATTGGATTCATAAGCTTTCAAGACCTCTATGATCTTTTGTCTGTCATGCATATAGGACTATCTCGATCAAAATAAAAAAAATGGTAGCTTTAAGTTAGATTTGCTTATGTTTTTAAGAAATTTGAAAAGTTAGAGTGCATTGGCATATAGGGGTGCTTGATGTTGTTCTTTTAGGAAAAGAGATTCTCACCCTTCCCATTTGCTTTTGGAAAGAAGAATTTGGTTTGTAGTAGTATTTGCTTGTCTTTGATTTGATGTTCATGACTGTTGATTGGAATGATTTTTGGTTTTGAAACAAAAAGAAAAAAACTCTCTTCCCTCCCATAAGTAGGCATATTGAATGGTAAAGTGAACATTTGCACAAGCATACTGCATGGTTTTACTTTTTTGTCAGAACATCATGCATTCACCTAACCATACAAGTTAAAATAAATGGTAGTTGTAGGTCAAAATTTACATAGTAACTTGAGTGATAGGTTAGAGATGTGTTCGAGCGTCGTAAAACATAGGAGCTATCATTATTTGTCAGCATTACATTCTGGGACTCGCGCGGTTATTCCACGTACCATCAGTATATCGAACGGTCTTTCACGTACCCTTGAGGTATATAGAAAGGTACTTCATGTACTCAATTGTATATCAAAAGGCCCCTTATGTACAGTTATGCATTAGATAGCACTACTACCGATTCGAGCTCCCACGTACCTTGAGTATATAGGGAGACCCCACTAGGGTACCTTATCTATTTGAGAAAATCCCTTTGGCCATCTTATTTGGAGCCATACACCAAAAATAACATTCGGGGAGATTACTACGCATGTATCCTCAAGGTATATCGTGAGTGGCACTGACTTGATAATCCTAGTGAGAGACCTAACATTTGAACTCCTCCTATCATTTTAAGTCTACTTGTTTTGACCTATAGTTTGAGTAGGGAAGTCTTTTGGTGTGTTGTTTCTAGATTTACAGACCCTAGGTTAGATAGGAACTATACACACTGGCTGAGTTAAGACAGTCCAGGAGAGCACAGGGCTTGCCACCTGATTTTACTTCAGTTTCAGAAGGAAATCCAATGGAATCTATCGACCAAGGAGCTGCTACCACCTCCCAAGTGGGAGATAATGTGGTGGTGGAAAGTGGAGTACCATATTCTTCACACTTGCCTCCCTTGGTCCAACAGCCTTCCCGTGAGGATTCATCGCTCCATCCTCTCATGGAAGATCATGTCGATGATACACATCTGGATTTTGTTCCTAATGCTCCTTTTTGGGAGACACCTATCAGACAGGCCATTGCCTCATTTGGCACCTGTGTAAGTTCTCCTAAAATTGAAGAATAATGTAGACAATACCGTGCTACTATCCTCCGTGCACAGGAGGTAGAAAAGCAGATTAACAACCTATTAGGCCCTTCACCAGTTTGTTCCACATTCCTTCCTATGGGATATCATTCACTAGTCTATTCTATGAGACCCATTGAACCGATTATAGATCGTCCATTAACAACCCACAACCTAGGTCAAATTTCCACCCCTCTCACCTCTTAATTTATGTCTAATCCAAATCCTCCTAGATCTTTTGCCTCTGGGGCCCAACCTTTAATTCCTGTGTCTTCAATACCTTTGAATGCTAGGGAGAAACCCTCGACACGACCTACATTATGTGATCCCAGAGTTGTACCTAGTTGAGACCAGACCTCTAACATAGAAACATCTACAGTTTTTGTCCCTCCCACCCACACTAATGTGGTAAATCCCCCATCTAGTTCAGGTCAGCCCTTGTGGGCACAACCTATTGCCATCCAGTATTCTAGTGGTTATGGTTATCAAATACCTATAGGTAATCATCCATCTAATCCTACTGGAATTCCATTCCCTAGAAACACTTTTACGCCATGGGGGCAACCCAACTGGTCTTACATGCCATCCATGGGAAGGATACCCATACATACTGCGGGAGGTGCGGGAGGACCACCTTATGGATGTCCTCCCCCTAGGGGACCTAATGGTCCTGGAGGTCCTCCTTATGGTCCTGGTGGTCCTAGTGGTCCTGGGGGACCTAGTGGCTTTCCTCCTTATGGCTCAGCGGGGTCTGGTGGCCCTCCACCTAGTGGTTTCAGTGGCTCTAGAGGTTTCCTACCTCTTGGAGGTTTTGGAGGGTTTGGTAGTTTGCGTCTTGGTGGTCCTAGTGGTCCTGGTGGTCCCGGTGGTCCTGGCGGTCCTAGTGGCTCCAACGGTCCTCCTCCTGGAGGCCTTGGTGGTCCTAGCGGTCCTAATTCTGAAAATCAACTCCCCATGGGTGGATTTCCCGGTATTTCTTCGTCACAGCAACCTGTCTATCAGTCCACCTATGGCCCTACTGGTAATTACATGCCATATCAATATTACCAGTATGTGCATCCAAATAGACAGTTACCTTTCCTTGCAACTTTGGACTTTCCTAATTTGTCCAAGTTGATTAATGATCCCATTCGACACAATCCCTTCTGGCCTCCCATTTTGGTAAATTTACCATCAAATATTCTAAAATTCAATGGGAAGTAGGGTGAATATCCATGGAACCATGTTATGAATTTTCATTTGTGGTGTTCCTCAAACTCCCTCATGGATGATTCTGTTTGGTTACGACTCTTTCAGTGAACTTTGACCGGTATGGCTGCGAAGTGGTGTATTGAACTCCCACAACATTCGTTTGTGGATTTTGGCTCGTTGGAAACCGTATTTCTTACACACTTTTAGCTCCCTATTCATTATGAAAGGGGCACTGATATTTTAACTTCACTGTGACAAAACACCTCCACCCACATTTTTGACCATATTCATGAGTGGAGAAGGTGGATAAGACTTATTAAAGCCCCTATCCCAGATCACTTGTTAGCTGATTGGTTCACTAAGTCCTTGTTGCCTCTTATTTCCCGAGATGTGGCCATGGGTGGTACCGTTACCGAAGAGCAGGCTATTAGTTGGGCTCAGTACCTAGACTTGGTCTATTCCCAGTCCGGGACTCTTTATGACCTGATTCCTCAGGATCCTTGCCCCAACACTAACCCTGCCAAGCCACCAACATAAGTACCTGTTGATGGGGTTGTTGGTTCAGTCCAGTCCCCATCCACAGTGAAACTTGCCAAGCAATCCCAACCTGCTACTCCTTCAACTCCCAAGGTTTTTGCCGAGGTCAATTCTATTCAAAGTACTCAAACCTTGGGTAATAAAAAGAAAGGTAAAAATTGAAATAAGAAACCTGGAAACTAACAGGAGGCCCCACAATCAACCCATAATGACAACAACACAGGGAAAAGGAAGGCTAAATATCCTTGTCTGTTATGTGGTGGTGACCACTTCTCAAAGGAGTGTCCCCGTCGAGACGAAATCTCCCAGTTTTTGAAGTCTAATCCCGCACCTGCAGTACTTACAGATCCCTTTCCCTCTCAACAACAGCTGGTAGACCACATGTCGAACCAGGGTAACTCTAGTTCATCGAAGGAAATTCATATGATGTCCTCAGATACCATCCATCTACAAACTCAAAGCCAGAATTATGATAAACCCACATATAAGCAAGAAGATCAATCTTCTTCAGGGAAATCTCCCTCTACTAGTTCTCCGGAATCCTTGTCTACTATTCCCTTGTCTATCGAGAAACCTACTCTTGACATGATTTTGCACCCACAAAAGAGTACTCTTTGGAAGGCTGTCTTTAATCCCAATGCCGAAGCTACTCAATTCTATAATGTGGTTGAAGATCTCGCACATGCACCTTGTGCAATGTCTACCCTAGAAGTAATCCAAAGTTACCCTTCACAGCGCAAGAACTTGTTGACTGCATTAAAAGCTGTAGACCCGATTAACACTAACTTGATTCACTTCAATGTTGAGAACTATAAACATATATTACCGCATAAACTTGATTTTCATATCATTACGAAAGTAGTGGGAAAGAAAGTCTTTTGAACAGTACTAGATGAAGGAGCTTCAACCTCGGTGTTATCTCTGGCTTGTTGGAAAGCCCTTGGCTCTCCTGATCTTGTTACATCACCTACAACCTTTAAAGCCTTTGATGGATGGGGTTTCCAACCCCATGGCCTCATATCATCCCTCACAGTGGAGTTGGGTGGAAAAACCATTTCCATCCAAGTATAAGTGGTAGATTCCCCTTTGGATTATAACCTCCTTTTAGGAAGGAATTGGTTCTATGCCATGAATTCTATTGCCTCGACAGTATTTCGAACGGTCCAATTCCTGCATCTTGGGAGAATTGTTACCATTGACCAGCTTGACTTTTGTATGCCAGATGTTACTACCTCCATGGCCAATAACATCCCCATGTTAGTTTAGTCCCCTCCTCCTTACCAGTTGATTGGGGTAGGTGTGCTGAAGGATTCATCCCTCATGGGGATTTTCCCCTCTACTCCTCCTAACACGGATACCGCGACAATACATATGATCGTTTCATTTGATATTAAGCCCCCATGCACAAATGTTGTTGAGTCCACCTTGTTGAGCCTACACGAAGCTATGTATCAAACCATTCAAACTTGCTCCAATGATCACACTAATGACATTCATTTAGTGGCTTTGGATCCTTACCATTTACCGTACTGGTTAGCACCTTCTCTTCTGGCTCTAGACTATCTCTCTGCAACTTTTCCTTCCGATGAGTCCATCATAGAGATCATGAATACGGATGAGCCCATTTGGGAGGATCACCATCATAGATCCATGTTCCTACCCAATACCAGTTCGGGTAGCCATGATTTTGCATCCTTGTTTCCTACTGATATTGTCAACGTTCCGCAAAGTCCTATATTGTTGCAAGATACAGATTCTGAAGGAAACCTTTACAGCATTACTCAGATGAACCCAATTGACATATCGGCCAAGCCTGATGTTATTGAGCATGTTCATGTTGGGCAGAACTGCTCCACAAATGAATCTGAAGCATATAAGGCACTTTTTAAGGAATTCCATGATATTTTCCCTTGGTCTTATGAAGAGATGCCGACGATCGACCCTTCCATTGTGGTCCATGAGATTAAAAATTATCCCACAGCTAAACCTGTCAGGCAGAAACTTAAGCAAGTCCATCCTAGGAAGGCCGCATATATTAAGGATAAGATTGAGAAACTTCTGAAAGCTGGTTTTATTTATCTTGTACCTCTGACGGAATGGGTATCGAACATTGTCCCTGTCAATAAAAAGCAAGGCACCATTAGAGTCTGTATCGAATTTAGGGATTTAAATAAAGCTTGTCCCAAGGACAACTTTCCTACCCTTCACATCGATTAGATTATCGACAACTGTGCTGGAAGTGTCATCTTTTCATTCATGGATGGCTTCTTCGGCTATAATTAGATTGAGATATTTCCTGTTGATCAGCATAAGACAACATTCATTTTCCCATGGGGAAACTTTGAGTATAAGAAGTTATCTTTCAGCTTGAAAAATGCTGGCACCACATTCCAGTGTGCGATGTCCTATGCATTTCACAACATTAAACATATTTTTGAACCGTACCTTGACGACCTCCCTACTCATTCACAGCGACGGGAGGACCATCCCGGTCATCTTAGAGACATATTCCTGTGATGCCGTCATTATAATATATGGCTCAATCCGCATAAATGTGTTTTTGCGTTGAGACGGGACGTCTGCTTGGTTTTGTGGTATCCAAAGATGGAATCTTGATCAATCCTTTGAAGATTGCTGCCATCATTAATCTACCAGCCCCAACCCACATCCTTGAACTCCAAAGTTTGCAGGGGAAGGAAAAATTTCTCTGCCATTTCGTGTGCAATTTCGCTGAGAAAACACATGGTTATATGCGTCTCCTCAAGAAGAACACTCCATTCTTCTGGGATGACTAGGCCCAATGTGCCTTTGATAGTCTTAAGCATGCTCTGACTCATTCACCCGTGATACACCCCCCGGACTATTCAAAGGATTTTCTCTTGTATATTGTTGCCTCCGCTACTACCATTGCCATGGTTTTAGTGCAGGACAATCTCCACGGTCAGGAGCATGTGATTTATTACGCTAGTAAGAATCTTATTGATTATGAAACTCGTTATTCACATGTGGAGAAGCTAGCTTTGGCCACAGTCATTGCTGTGAAAAATTTTTGTCCCTACATTCTGCTTCACACTACCACCATATTGGCAAACCAGAACTCGATGTACTAAATTCTGACTCATCAGTTACTTGGGGGCAATTACTCCCGTTGGATCATCATCCTTTAGGAGTTTGATCTCGAGTTTGCCAAGGATACATCAAAGAAATCCTTGGTTTTTGCTGAGCTTATATGTGACCTTCCCTGTGCTACCATGGAATATGAGCCCAACAATTCATTTCCGGATGAATTCCTGTTCCTAATTAGCACTACTAATCCTTGGTGTGGAGATCTGTTGATTTATCTCTAGACCCAGCATTTTCAGCCGCATCTATCTCACGATGATCATCGTCGCATCCGTCACCACGTGAAGTACTACCTTATCTTGCATGATACCTTGTATAGACGTGGGATTGACTCCATTCTTCGGTGATGCCTCACTCATGAGGAGGCTGAACATGTGCTAAATGATTGCCACTCTGGAGCATGTGGCGGTCATTTATCTGGGATGGCTACATCCCAGAAAATCCTTTGCGCTAGCTATTTTTGGCCTTCTGTCTTCAAAGACTATCATGAGGCTATTAAGAAATGCCCACCATGCCAACATTTTTATCCCAAAAAGCGCACCCATCCTACTCTGCTTCACCCTGTCATTGTTGTTGTCCCTTTTTCCAAACGGGGGATGAATTCATGCATTGTAAACCTACCTCAGCCAGGGGGCATGGTTACATCATCGTAGCCATGGATTATTTTACAAAATGGGCTGAGGCCATGCCTACATATGCAGAATATGGTAATACTGCCACTCTCTTCTTGTTCAATCATATCATAGCTATATTTGGAGTTTCGTAGTCCATCGTCACTGATCACGGATCTCATTTTCGTAATCAAATGATGGAGGAATTGAGTGCCAAGCTAGGTTTTCGCCATGAAAACTCTATGCCGTATTATCCGCAAGCTAATGGTTAGGTAGAGGACATTAACAAGGTTTTGAAAACTATGCTTTGTTGGATGGTTGGAGATCATAAATCCAATTGAAAATAGCTACTGGTTTCACGCCATTCCAGCTTCTCTATGGACTTGAAGCTGTCTTGCCGATCCAATGTCAGATTCCATCTTTACAACTTGCCATCGAACTTCTCCCAGACACTTCCGTAGAGGAAGAGATATTTTTGTACTTGAATAACCTTGATGAGACTCATAGAGATGCTGCCTTCGCTAATGAGGCACATAAGAAACGCATCAAGGCGCAGCACGATAAATCCATCCAGCCTCGTGTTTTCAATGAGGGTGACCTAGTTTTGACTTATGACCAGAGATATGACAAGCTAGGAAAGGGTAAGTTCAAGTCTATGTGGTGTGGACCTTTCATTATTTCCAAGGTGTTAGAGAAAAGAGCCTATGAGTTGGTAGATTATTATGGAATCCCTTTGGGGCAACCTCGCAATGGGTTGTACCTAAAAATATACTATGCCTAAGTCTTCTTGGATGGTATCTTGTATATATGTATATTGATTTTATTTTAGTGTGTTTTTAGTATTTTCAAGATGGTTTTGAGTTTGGGTGTCTGCATCTATTTATACCATGTTTTGGCCATGCAGATGGATTTCTACGACTTCGCTGATGGTGCTTTCCACCACACTTTGAATCTAGCCTCAGTTGCTTGGGTTCTCTATTCCCTAGCTGAAGATTTTGTCAGTTCAGGAGCGATTCGATTAGGTCCTGCTACTAATAACATCGTCGAGTATGAAGTGGTCATTAGTCTTTTGACTGAAGCTGCCTCCTAGGATGTCCGTGACCTAGTAGTTTTAATGGATTCTTAGCTCCTGGTTTGTCATTTAAACCATGTCTACACCATTAGGAACCTAGTGCTCCTTCACCTCTTTCGGAGGGTACGTTTGTTATAAA
>LPNX011069820.1:236517-359491 GCA_001517045.1 Pseudotsuga menziesii | reverse complement strand
TAGGTCCCAAGACCTCATCTGAAGCACATAGGCTTTCAGGAAAAATCATCATACAAAATCCTGAAGCTATCAGCTTTCAGTATACATGTCTCATCCACTAGTGGTGCTCGTAATAGCACATCACTGCTCAAGCCACCCTGTGTAGTAGCCTACTGAATCGGCCTGGTACTCCCACCGTAGATCTCTGATATCTAGTCGGGAGGTCATTTATGTCAGCATCTGGGATGTCCAGAGTCAACCTCTCAAGGTTCTACTCTAGCTCCCCGGTGATACCATCACCCTGTGGCACAAAGCGAGCTCTGGCTCGCCTGTCTAATGGAGATGCCCCTCCAGGTCTCGCTGCTCCAACATCTGCATGAAGACAAACAGGTCTCGTCACCTATCATAAAAAATATAAAACATAAAAAACATAAAAACATTTTTCATCTTTAGGGTTTCTTGTTTCTTACCAATGTCTCCCCACTGCCCTCTAGGAAGGAGTGGTAGGTTAGGATCACCTATAAAATATGTGCCCGCATAGGCATATTCCTCGACCATGAGCATCTGATCCTATAGCCATCTGAATAACGCATCACTGAACTTCACTCTGCCCCTACCCGCTCCTGTGTGAGCCATGATCTAGACCCACCTCAGCATGTGGGGGTCCCATGCTCTCAGACTCCAAAAAGTCACCTGAGGCCTCATCTGGGGGACCTGCTCAAAGATGAAACAAGATAAGATGGAACCAAAGCCAAACTACTTTAGCTCTCCCTGTTGACATTTAGTCAGCTGATCCTTGAATATTAGAAGCAATGCTTCCACCCAGTTGAACACCGTAGGTGCCATTGCCTCTAGGGAATACAACATACATGCCCTGGAAGCCTAATGTACACCCTGGATCCTTGCCACCCTCTGCATGGTGAACAGAACAATCCATAGAGCCCTATCTGTCACTGCCCTAATGGGGATTTTCTTGCCCGATGTAACTGTACCTGGTGCACAGTGTCGATCTATGAGCTCTCTGGTTGTAATGTCCCTGCCACAGGAACCTGTCAGTGAGATGGGGGCACCCCATCTCGATAGGCCAGTTAGGAAGTAGATGTCCTCTACCTCCACTGTAATTATATGTGCCCCCACCTCGAAAAACTATTGTTCTAGATTCCACATTCTTAGTATGTGTTCTAGTAGTCTCTCATGGGACACCATTCTTGGTGTCCTGAAGAACTTTAGAAGACCACAATTTTGGAGTGCAGCAATGCAAACTGGATTCCTTTTAGCAGTGGCATCCTTGTCATCATGTGTTCTTTCCTTCCATATCACCATGTTTTGGAAGCCTAGACCTACCAAAAACAACAATGGTATACATCAATATCATCCTTGAGTCATTACAAATCAAAAGAATGAGTAAATTTTGTATATATCATTGATTTAATTTATCCATGGCTGGCATCGCCTATGCCCAGTTGGAGACAAGTGGTGGCACCTCCTGTCCACCATATTCTTGGTGTGGTTCTCAGGTGGTACCACCTATCTCGCAAAGGGTAGCCGCGGTGCCCGCAAATTGGATTTTAGGGCTTGCCAAATAGGCCTAAAACCCCATCAAATCCCAAAATAAAAGCTATGAAATGAAAGATGAAGGTCTTAGCTATTACCTGCAACTAACGAGACTGAAAATGAACGGTGGAAACTCCCGGTATCAGCTGTGGATGATCTGGCTCAAAAATGCTCCAAGTGCTCTCTGCTAGAGGTAAATAGTGAAATGTTTGATTTTTTACTATTTACTTGCCTTATATAGACATTTTTTGGGTCTAACTTAGTATAGTTTTGATATTACATCATGTTTTGGTCAACATCTATTTTTCGTAATCCCTTAATGTTGATTTTGGATGCATTTAACACTTTTTTATGAGTCGTCTATAGGTTGACTTTAGTAAAAGCTTTGGAAAGTTTGTTTATGGATTTTTCGTACTTTCACAAAACGGAAAAGGTCGTTGAGCGTTTATTATGAAACTTTGTCACACTCGTTAAAATCTAGTATCAAAGTTTCGAGTCTAGTTCAAGTTTCTTTCCAGGCTCGTAAAATACAACATGTGTAAAGAAACGTTATGGAGTCTTCTTTTCACATCTTTTTTCAGACTCCTTAAACATGAAAAGATAGTCGAGTCTGTTTTCGAATCTTTCCAGGCTCGTAAAAAGTGACATTGTGTAAAGAAACTTCATGGATTTCTCTTTAAACCCTTTTCAAACTCCCTAAATATGAAAAGATTGTCGAGCAATCTTGTCTTCTTCACGCTCATTAAAGTATTTGAAGAGTCGTCCGTCTGACAGTAGGTTATCTCTTTCTTGGTTCGGATAGTACTATTTATGAGAAAGGAACACTCTAGCCAATCATGAATGGAAGATTTCTCTAAGGTATGATTTTATACTTTTTCAGGCCTTAGAGACTAAATCATACGAAAAAGGACCCCCATGGAGTCTTCTTCCGTATTTGTTCAGACTCTCTAAACATGAACGATACCGAGTTTTATTTCAGTGGACTCGTTAAATTAAACATTGAGAGACCTATTTTGGGAACGAACCCATCCTCTCTCAAGTTCGTAAAACATATGGGACTAGACTTGTCCTCTTACAAGCTATATAAAGTGTTTGTTACCCTCTTTAAACTTGTAAAACCGAAATGAGGCACTCTTCGATCATGATGGGGGAAATGGGAAAGAGAATAATTTTGCAAATAATGGCAATTGTTTGCCATTACCTTTGAACATGGCACTTGTATGCACAATCATGTCAGTCAATTTGGTATTCAGCTGATCTTCATGATGATCCACTTTCATGAGTCATGTCAAACCTTTGAGTCTTTAAAAAGAATGCATTGTCCACTGTCGCATTGTGTATCTGTCCTGTCTAGTCATGCTACCAAGTCATCTTGTCGTGCCACCCGATGTTCAAAGGGAATCTGAAGAAGTATTACCTCTACAGTATACACAGCCTTTGTGTCAGTATCTTTGAGTCAGTCATATGGTTACTATTTTTACATCATTCTAGAACTATGTTTCAAGTTTCGTGTCATCGATGTGGGACTCATCATGGCCCTCCTTCGACGAGACTATTCCCGTCGACATCAGCTCATCATCCAGGAAATAGTTTTAGAAACAATATTTAGTACCTTGAGATCTGTTTGCTTTAATGATATATTCTCTCACTCTCGACATAGGTTCACATCATTGACCTTTGATCGATAGAATCAACTGGGTGTTCGACATCAGGACATCTATTCACACTCAGTAGATTGTACTAGAGTACCTTGGGAGTCATTGACATTAATGGTGATCTCCCTCGCACTTGTTAACGGTTCACATCATTGGCTGGTAATCAAGTGGTTTCTACCGTGTTCAACTTCAAATCATTGTAATCACATGGATAGAATCGTACTTTGTGGAAGACAAGACGAAGACCCTGGGTATTTGTTTAAAAGCACTCATTTCTTTTTCCCCAGGTTGCGATGGAGTTTTGTATATCTAGAATGGATCCACATTTGTATGGTCATGGCTATGCTCAAATTTGCATCTGTATGACATAGATCTACGTTGTATGTCTGGTAGCTATATCCAAGTTTGATTCCTCTATCACATGGATCTACGTTGTATTCTAGTAGCCATGCTTGTTTATTCCACTCATGGATCCACCTTGTATTGGTATGTAGCTATGAGTTTGGTTACTTGCATCTATGAGTCAACATACTAATGTACTATAGATGCCTACTTGACTGCATGCTCCGATCGAGCCAATATTTTCATCTCCTGGAAATGACTTGTTCTCAAAGCTCGTGTTTATCGTATCACTCTAAGACACATGCTTTGGGGGGAATCCTATTATACCAAAATCATGTCATCATCATGTGATAAGACCTTTGACATACTTACTTTCCCTGAAATCCTAGCTTCTGGAGTGAAGACTAAATGGTTTCTTATCAGTATGTCATACAAATTCCCAGCACCGCTTATCCTCCGTTATCCAGGAGTGGTACCCCTGCTCGCACCACTTTTCATCGGTTGTCCACAAGCAGTGCCATCGCCTATTACCTGTGGTCCATAGGAGGTTATTACCAGAACCACTCTGTCATAGAAGGAGAAGTGCGTTACCCTAGGTAAAAAGGGAAAAAGAGAAGCTTCTCAAGGCTTCTAGATGATAAGCCTCGAGATATCCCTTATTCCTACTACTGTGGGTTTGTTGAGCTCGAGATCCGCCATCCTAGGATCTTAGAGGCCACCTTGCTCACTAATTTATCAACCATCTCTATCCATTAAAACCCTATAAATATGAGCTCATAGCCATGGTTGAGGGGATAACATTGAAGGTATTGTTATGCTGTTGGACTGATTCTTGGCCCAAGATCATTTGGAGAGAGCATAGAGAGCTAGAGTCGGAGATTTTGGGGATGAAGAGCTGGTTTCATGGAGATGCATGTCAACACTAAGGATTGGTTGTAAACTTCTTCATATTTCTAATGCAAGTTAATTTTTTGTCCCATATATATTGTTGATGTTTAATTTCAGATATATATTACTAGATTCCTTAGTCACTAGCATAGATCAGTAGATCATATTCTGGTTTCTTTGATCTATTTTGTGTTGAACTATTTTGTAGGTACATAGGTGAAATATCAAAGACTTGTATTCGAGATATCTACAGTGTCTAGCGGGAGTTATCAACCTCAATGATCTATTTGTTCTGGATCTAAACCATTAAGACCAGCAGAACACCTTGCTGTCCGCAGGAGGTGAAATATTCTGATCAACAGTTCTGTGGTGGCTTTGGTGTTATTTCCCCTAGCCATTTTGGGTTGGGGCAGTGCAAGTGCGGGTACGGTGATTGGCTTATGCGAATTGTGTGGGGGGTGAGACTCAACCGCAATAGGTTGCACCGGGGTTAACACAACCTGGGGCATTACTGGTTGAGCTGGTGGATCAAGATACCACACTAAGATCCCCAACGTAAAGTTGTGTAGGCTTAAGGTGGCCATGACTAGCTTGCTCATGACACCAGGTGGGGGAAAGAGGAAGGGAATTGTATGGAATGGAGATGAGCCCACATAACTCCCAGCTAGTTGCATGTGGGGGTGAGGTTGTGGTTGTGGCTACATGTAATGCTAGTGCTGCAGATGATGTTGTGACTACTATTGGTGTTGTGGCTACGGATGATGTTGTGGTTGTGGTTGGGGCTGTGACTGTGGTTGCTATTTGGGTGCAGTGTTGCTTGATGAGACCATGCACAAGTCTACAGTTTGCTTTTGTGTCGGTGGTGGTGACACCAACAGGAAAGGACCCATCATGGTGGGATCGGTAAACAACCCAGGGCCGACATTCAATGGTGGGGAGGCTGGTGTGTTTTCAACCATAGTGTTGGTTGCCGGGATGGTAGGGATAACATTGGAAGGTGCTGTTAACCCTTGCGAATCATGGTAGGTGAGTTGGTTAACCATAATAATCTTCCCTTCATGGGGGAACATCATGAGGTAGAAGATAGTTGATGTGATGGCTCGCATGGCATACATGTAACTCCTCCCAAGGAGGAGGTTGTAGTCCAGTTGAGAATTGACAACTTCAATGTCGATCAGGACTGTATTCCTAGCTAACGTGATGGGGACGTGGGGGAGGATTCCTTGGGATTTAGTGGGATGTCCATCATAAGCCTGCAGAGTCATGGAGGACGGTTGCAGAATTGATGATCCAAGCTTTTGCCAAACCAAGGTAGACATGACGCACGTGGATGCCCCCTCATCCATTATGCATCGATGCACAACCAAGTTCCGGATGGACACCAGGATTTGGAAGGCAATAGTGGAGGGTAAGCATGGCTCTCCATTCTCCGTGTCAAATGTGATCAACTTAGAGTCGAAGGGGTCTACTTCCCCTAGAGCGGCTAGTAATGCTTTCCACTATGTTGGGCACGTTTTAAGTACCTCAAGAGCGGACATTGCAGTCGACGTTTGGGCCAAATCGTCCACAATGCTATAGCTGAATACAGCTCTAGCTGTGGCGTTATTGGAAACTCTGCATATGGGGGGGTGTGGGAATGGGGGTAACTAGAGAGGTAGGTTGGTTGTCTTAGATGTGGATGCTTCTGATGAGTCGGTAGGTTCGGTGGTGGTACCGTATTGATTTCGTCTAGTCTGTAAGTTGACCTCTTTAGTGGTCATGGCTAACAGGTGGTGAACACCTGTTTTGGATATGGGCGGTGCCCCTAGAGCATTGGAATTGGCCTGGGAAGGGGGAGTGGTTGCCACCAATCCTTGGAATGGTAGTGGGTTTTGAAGCACCATGGGAGGAGGTCCTTATGGTGCCTAGTTGGGTTGGGCTTGATTGGGAGCATTGGCGGCCTGTTGGGCCTCATTTTGAAAGGCTTACTTAGCGCGATCCATGAGGGGACACTCAAATGTGTAATGGACATAAACATCATAGAGTGTACAAGGTTGGTTTGTGTGCAACATAGCATTGCGTCTTGGTGCATTCTGTCATGGGGGGTTTTGGGATAGCCGGTTAGCCGCGAAATTATTTGGAGGGTTTGGTTGCTAACTGCCTCACTATGGTTTGTTATTACCATGGTTGTGGGGCCGGTTGTTTCTAGCTAATTCCCTTGTTGATTATTGGGGGCAGGCTGGTTGGGATGGTTTTGTTGTATGAACACTTGTCCCAATGGAGCGGGTGGAGTGGGGGCAGGGGTAGGGGCTTGAACTTGTTGCACTGGTGGTGCATAGTTAATTTGTGGGGGTGGTGGTGCCACAAATGTGGGAATTTGCCCCACATACTATTGTGTTTTCCAAGACATGGCCTGAGCCTACTACGGTGGCATAGGTTGTGCATAAGAGGTTGTTGCTCCAGACTGGGACATCATTCTAGCATAGTTTGAAGCTTGGTTTTGGTAAGCAACATTAGCAGTGTTGCTTGGTTGTGGTGCAATGGCAGGTGGTGTCGGTCGAGGCTGTGGTTGTTGGGAGACTGACCCTATGATGTTGTCCACAACATGGGATGCCCCCGGTGCATCATGGTAGGAGGTACTCATATGGGGAGCCTCTCGAATGACAGTGTAAAAGTATCCAGACTGAGAGTAGATCAAGTCAAATTGTTGGGCCTTCAGTATTGCCTCTTCTTCAGATTGGGGACGTTTAGATGCGACGTCCTTTGCGATGGGTGGGAGCAAAGTATTAAGGAACCAATCCAAGAAGATCTTGATATCTAGTTGGATTTTGCATAAGCTACATCATCATCGCCACTCATGGATATGGTCAGTTATGTGAGTGGTGGTGCTTTGGCGATAGGATAACAAGATCTCCACCCCCTTGTCATATCTAATAGGGAGTTGAAAATACTGTAGGAACATGAAGGCTAGGGAGTTGAAGTCGGGGTACTTGGCTTGTGGCAGCTCAATGTACCATTTAGCCACGACACCTGTAAGGGCGCATTGAAACAACTTGAGCCTGATGGAGTCGTCTACGATGCTATTGGATGAGCACCATAGATTGAATGTCATTATGTTATTTTAGAGACATTCCCGGGCTTTGCCTTTAAACTTCGGGATGTTTGATGGCAACTTAGTTGGCATGGATGGCCAAAAATATTGGTGGTGGATGGGGTGATTCATTAATCTATCCAAGTAAGGAAAGTTCAGATGAGCCATGAAGGGAATATTTGACCCCAAGTTGATGTGGGATGGGGCTGCAATGGGGGTGGGGTTTGCAGGTGCATAATGCATCTGCATGGCTGGGGGTGCTTGTGGTGGCACCATGGTAGATGGTCCAACACCCCCAAGTATTGTGGGTGGGATGGTATGGGTAGCGGGGGCATTTCCCCCATGTATTACAGTAGGGGCAATGTAGGTGGATGGTGCACTTCCCCCCTATGTGGCAGGAGGGGCAGTGTGTGTGGAGGGACCACTGCCCCCATGTGTTACCACTGGGCCAGCTTCGCTGGTCACTATGGGTGGTGGCAATTTACTAATGACGGTTTGCATGATTGTGCTTGGACCACTTGCCAAGTTGTGGGTGACTGGTTGTGATGTGAACATGGGTCCACTTGCTAAGGTTAGGCCGAAAAATGGATCTGGGTTTGCACTAGCCATGGTGCTTGATGGTGCAGTGTGGAGGTATGGTTTAGACTAATATGGGTCTGAATCAAAATCAGAGGCTATGTGGCCCTCTGATGGTGTGGGAGATCGCTAAGAGTGGCTTCGACGGTGCTGATCAAGTGTTCCAAATGGTGGTGGTTCGCCTCTTAGGCATGAGGAAGATCATGGAGGATCAACTATGTTCACTTTTGTGTATGAAACTGGTGGGTATGAGATTTGGACCCCAGTTTCAATGGATTCCTATTGGCTGAAGGTTGTCTCTTGGCCACCAAGACTGCCAGAAGACAGTGCTTGGCTTGTTCCTCACGGGTGCTTCTACTCAATCGGAAGGGGTCATTTCCTGTTGCTACTTTGGGGTTCCTGTGGTACTCCTCACAATGAGTTTCTGGGAAAAGTGCAAGTACTTCCCACAGTTGGAGCAGTCAGGGAATTATGCCATCAAAGACTGCAGAATTGATTGAACTTAGTGTAAATTTGGTAAATTTTAAGGCTTACTCAGCGTCATGAACCGAGTTAGGTTAATTATTTGGTATGGTGCGTTGGTTTGCTTGTTTCTTCTAGTATTTGGTTGTTGCAATATGTTTTATGAATTCATGGTAGATTTCATATCATGGTTATGTATGCAAACATAAACAAAAATTCGTAAGCAAGTACAGTGATTAACCCTGGATTGCTGGCCTAACTAAATGTCTACCTCTCAGTGATATTCTTCTTCAAACCAAGAGAAGGTGCTGGGATCTCAAGACAATGGGACTAATCCCATCCATAGATCCTCAGGTCACCTCCCAGATGCTAGGTTGGTCAACAGGGAGGACTCTTAGCACTGTGAGAAGCCTTCCTTCTCTACCCCCTCTACCTTCCAGGTCACCTGGTTTTAGTGGTTTGGGAAAAATAGCATGGAGTGCCTAGATCTATACGAGCTTACCCTTTGTTGTATCCCATAATACCTTGGAGGGTGATGAATAGGTAGAGGAGGAAGAAGGAAACAAGATGGTTGTTTTTAAGTTAGTTTTAGTTAGACTAGTTCATTTTATTAAGCCTTAATGATTGATTTAACACTTACACATTGTTCATGGATTGATTTGTAGAAAATAAAATAGCATGGCGTGCCTAGATCTATATGAGCTTACCCTTTTTTGTATCCCAGAATACCTTGGAGGGTGATGACTAGGTAGAGGAGGAAGAAGGCAACAAGATGGTTGTTTTTAAGTTAGTTTTAGTTAGACTAGTTCATTTTATTAAGCCTTAATGATTGATTTAACACTTACACATTGTTCATGGATTGATTTGTAGAAAATAAAAACTGGAATTGAAAAAGACCTGCAATGGTGGACAGAGGCAGCTTGGCTGTACTAACAGTCCTCTGAAACTGAAAATTACTGTCAATTAAACTTAAATTCAACTTCTGTGTGACAGGCTGCACATTTTTTACCGAATCTAGCGAGGGGCGCATGAGATGTTTCCAGAAATGAGCAAGGGGGTCGTACATAATGCGAAAACAACCTCAACTTGAGTTTCTGGGCTGAAGTCACACCTGTCTGGGGATTAAGTGTGCCCTGGGCGCACCTATTTGCCCCGATAAGAGTGCCCTGCTCCAGAAAGGGGTTTTTTGGTGAGGCAAGGTCAGATCTAGCTGACAGTAACTGGGACTGGGGTCAGTCTGACTCGGCTTGGCCTATCAGAGGCTTCAGCACTGACTAAAACAGGAAATAAACAATATTTAAGATAGATCTAACATAAGATTTCTGAAAACTAGGGTAAAATTGAAAAAACTTGAAAACATGAAATTTTGGCCCAGGGATCCTGTTGGATCGACCTGGTATGGTCGTCAAAGCTGTAGTGAGGATTTCTCCTCACTGCAGGAGCAATAATGGATTTCTTGTTCCTATAGGGCACAAGGGTAGGTTCCTACTCTTTGAAAATAGGAAAAAACGAAATGGAAATAACATAAACAGAATAACAAATTAAACTAAGCTAATCTAAACAAGAATAAGCAAATGGATACAACTGTAAACTAGATCTAAGAGCTAATAATAGAAAAGAATAAGCTTTGTGAACCCCTCTATAGAAAATGGGTTAGGGTTCCGCCTCCTTGAAACCTACAAGCAACCTAAGCTACTACAATGGAAAACCTGCAAACAATGTCAACAATAGAACCTACAAATAAAAATAATAATTAGAAATAAAAAAAATTAAACAAACATGAAAATAAATGTTATACCTCACTTGGGTAGAAATGGGCCACCATGCCCTAGCTCATGGGAGCACCTCTCTCTTGGTTGGGAAGCAATGTCTTGATGGGATGGAGATGGAGGAGAGGGAGTGTGGGTGGTTTGAGAGGCAAAGATCTCAAAGCATCCATGGGCAACATAACAATAGGTAAGGGAGGAGTGTTTTGAGAGTGACCTCCCACCCTCCTTTTATAGCTTTTCCAAGGGGCTTTAGGGTTTTAAGCCCTTGGTCAGGGTTTTATCCCCTTTTGCCCTAAATTTAGCCCCTTTTAGGGTTTTATCCCCTTTTTGAGGGCTTTAGCTCCTAGGGGGCTATTTTGGGCTCCTTTTTGGGTTTTTTAGCCCTTTTCTTCATCCTTGGGCTCTTTTGGAGGTGTGGGGGTCAAATGGAAGGTCTTATGGAGTGAAATGAGTGTTGTGAGATGGTGTCCTTGGGTGGTGTAGGCCATTGAGAGCTATGTGCAGGATTTTTGGGTTAACAGTTCTACATACACTTCCTCTTCTACTACACCATTCAAGAAGGAAGTCTTGACATCCATCTGGTGTATCTTCCATTTCAACACTGCAGCCAAAGCAAGTAATGATCTGATGGAAGTGTATCTAGCTATAGGTGCAAATGTTTCTTCATAGTCTATTCCTTCTTTCTGAGAGAAACCCCGAGCCACAAATCTTTCCTTATACTTTTCAATGCTACCATCTGTAGCATGCTTGATCTTGTAGATCCATTTGGAAGTTACAACTGACTTCCCTTCTGGTCTTGGGACAACATCCCAAACATCATTCTTCATGATCGATTGATATTATTCGATCATAGAATCCTTCCATTCTTTCCATTTTGCTGCTTCTTCATAACTGGAAGGTTCTTTATCAATGAAATCACATAGTAGAGCTACATACCTAGAGCACGATCTGGTCCTCTTTCTTTCTGTGTGATTCTCTTCTGGAGCCCCATATCTTTCTACACCTTGAATAAGTTCTTGTACCCAAGTAGGCTTCCTCTTATGAGGATTCTTCTCTGGAGGTGGTTCTACAGGTCTTTGTGGTTCTTCAAATTCTTGATCTTCTTCTTGAGCTTCTTCATTCATGGTTTTATCATGAATTCTGGGTGCTTCTGCTTATTCAGGTTCTTCAGCAGGTATCTTTCTAGATTTTTTGTAAGCTATGTCTTCGTCAAATGTCACATCCCTGCTGATGTCAATCTTCTTGTATCCTAGGAAATAGACTCTGTAGCCTTCGAGCTTTCAGAGTATCCCACAAATATACCCTTCTTTCCTGAAGGATCTAATTATTTCCTTTTCTCCTTTGAAATGTGTATGTACACAGGACAACTAAATATTCTGAGATGGCTGACTTCTAGTTTCTTGCCGGAGAATACTTCTTCAGGAGTCTTGTTCTTGAGTACTCTATGTGGAGTATGGTTCTGTACATACACCATTGTTCTGGAAGCTTCAGCCCAAAGATGCATAGGAAGATCTTGATCGTGAAGCATTGATCTTGCAGCTTCCATGATAGTTCTATTCTTCCTTTCTGCAACCCCATTCTGTTGTGGATTATAAGGAGTGTACAACTCCCTCTTAATCCCTGATTCTTTGCATAGCCTCTTGAATTCATTTAAAGTGAATTCTCTGCCATTGTCTGATCGAAAAGTATTGATCTTCTTTTTAGTATGGTTCTCGATCAAGGCTTTGAATTCCTTGAATTTGCTGAATACTTCATCTTTGTTCTTCATGAAATAAACCCATGTCTTCGTAGAAAAATCATCAATAAAAGAAACATAATATGCATACTCGCTTAGTGAGTTTGATGACATAGGACCGCATACATCAGAGTGGATGATTTCCAAGATTCCTTTTTCTTTGCTTTCACTACTTGGGAATGTCTTCTTTGTATTCTTCCCTTTCGTACATCCTTTGTAGACCCCATCATGTTTTGCTTGGATTTCTAGAAGACCTTCAATAGCTTTGCTTGCAATAGGTAGTGCTATGCAATGCACATGTGCAAGCCTTCTATGCCAAAGTTCATTTGGCTCTACTGTGTCATGGACCAATGCTTGTTCTGGATGGCACTTCAATTTGTACAATCCTCCTTCTTGTTCTCCAATCACTACCACATCATCGATAGTCTTTCCTCTAGGCCACATAATGACTTGACCATCTATGAATGCAACACTCATTCCTTTTGCATCCAATGCTGATATCGAGAGAAGGTTCTTCTTGAGTCCTGGTACAAACAATACTTCCTTCATTGTTAGAGACTTACCTAAGTCTAGTTTATAGGAATATTCCCCACTACCTTTTATTGGATATTGGTAGTCATATCCTAGTTTCACCTTGTGAGGTGATTCATGTTCTGACAGTATTACAAAGGATTCCTTGAATCCAGTCATATCTTTAGAAGCCCCACTGTCTATAATCCAATCATCACTACCATGAGTAATGTTACCTGTGAGACTGGAAATCAAAACATATTCATCCTCGCTTAATGAATCTTCACTTTCATACCTGGTTCTTTTCTTGGATGTTTAATCATCCTCTGCAGCATGAGCATGATGTCTTCTTTTTTCCCCTTCTTCTTATGAGAGTGGACCTTGTTCTTAGGATAGTCTTTTGCAAAGTGTCCTTTTTCATCACATGTATAACATCTCAATCTAGATAGGTCCTTTCTATTGTTATCCTTAGAATAAGAGCTCTAACCTTTGGAGTAATTAGGATTTCTTCTTCCCTTCTTGGAGTGAATTGTGAGGGCTTGATTTTCACTTCCCATCTTCTCTTCTCGGGATTCTATCCGAGCTTCCTCTTGAGATCATTCTTCCCATAGTTTGCTGAACTTGACTAACTTCTTTCTTGCACATATTCCTTGGATGAATGAATCCCATGACCTAGGAAGTCCATTCAGTGTTTTCATCACAATAACTGCATTCTCCACTTCCTCATCTACAGCTTCTAATTGTTCCTTGATCTGAGAAACCCTTGTGAAGTAGGACTGGATAGTCTCTGCATTCTGAATCTTCACATTCTTCAGTTGATTCCTTAGAGTCATCTTCTGGTTTATGTTCTTCCCTTCAAACAACTTGGTTAGGGAATCAAACATAGCTTTAGTTGTCTTGAGAGAGGAAACCTAAGGTATAAGGTGATCCTTGGTAGAATCAGCAATGATCCTCTTTGCCATAACCATGTTCTTCTTATGTAAGGCCTTTTCCTCATCTCCCTTTGGAACTCGAACCTCCTCATGGATGTAGGAGTCTAACTCATTCTCTTCCAGGACCAGGGAGACCCTATACTTCCAGGCTTGAAAGTTGTCATCTCCCTCAAGATTTTCATCAAGCTTGGTATGGTGAGACATATTAAACTGAGAACCTAAAATGGAAATACAAAAGATTTAGATCTTACTAGGTCAAGATGTTATATTTTGGATTTGGAGCTGAAATAGGAGCAAATTAGGGTTTTTCTTTTCCAGAGATCTATCCACCCAAATGCTTTGAAATTTGTCCCTAACTTCGATTTTGGGGAGGAGATCAATCCAGGCCTGGGCTCATTGAAAAATTCCTCTTCTGAGAAAAGCCCTAATTTTCAGCAGTAGTGACAGGTCCAAAACTAAAAAACCTCAGAATTGGATTCTGTTTCAACAGAAAGATGCACCCTAAGGAGGAGAGTTATTCCACCTTACCTTTGCTAAAAATATGTGGAGGAAGATCCACAAACTAGGAATCCCTAGTTCCCACAGCTGCATAATGTCTTCTTCTCAGGTTAGCTCTGATACCATGTTATTTTTTCAACTTTAAGCTAGCATTATTAGGATCTTTAACTGAGAGAATAACAAGTACAACAATCAAACACAAGAGACAATGAACACAGTGTTTTTCCTTGGGGAAACCATAAATGGAGAAAACCCCGCAACTTCCTTAGAGATAGAATCAACACCAAAATAGTAAAATCCCAAAATAGTAAGTGACCTCCTGACAGCAGTAATCTTCTTCTTGTCTAGACCTAGTGTCTTCTCCTTCCTCAACTATGCGCTACACTTGAGTGTGTATGAGTTGTGTGATAAATAGAGACTCTGGTTGTCTTTTTATACTAATCCTGACATGACTAAAACCCTACCAAAGCCGACCTCTACTAGGAGAGTCTAATAACCCTAGTGCCCCAGAACTGCGGGGACTTTAACCCTTAGACAATCGGAGGGTTACCCAAAATGACGTGACATGACTTATTTACATTATTGATCCTCCTGATCGAAACATTGGGGCATGACAACATGACTCAATTACATTATAGATGCATCCCGAAATAAACATTGGGTTACAATATATAAGATACATAGATGAATACATTCCAAAGTTACAAATACATCAACAATTTCTGAATGGAAATGAGAAACAGATCACATATTGCAAGAAGAATCTAGCTAAAGAATTCGAGATGAAAGATATTGGATTGATGCATTATTCCTTAGGGATGGAAGTGTGGCAGAGCCCAGAAGGAATCTTTCTGAATTAGGTAAAGTATGTAGTATAAATATTGAAAATATTTGACATGTTGGATTGTAAATCCATGGACACCAACATGAAGTTGTTGTTTGATGAGACATTAGAGTTAGTGGATATGACTCAGTAAAAAAAAATTATTGGGTCATTAATGTATCTAACGAACACAAGTCTAGATATATGCTTTGTTGTGACCACCTTGAGTTATTATCTAGTTAAACCTAGATGAGTTTTCCTGATAGCTGCAAAGCATGTGATGAGGTACCTAAAAGGTATGATATATTTGGGACTTTACTATGGTAGAGATCATGAATACAGATTATATGGATATACAGATTCATATAAGGTAGGAAGTGTTGTAGACAGAAAGAGCACCTCAGGAGGATGTTATTGTATGGGATCCGCCATGATCTCATGGTTTAGTAAGAAACAATCTAGTGTTGATCTTAGTATAGTTGAAGCAGAGTACATTGCATCTTGATCCACTAGTTATGAAGTTATATGGATAAGGAAACTGATGTTAGGATTATTTGACATGGAGTTGGACACCACATTGATTCTTTGTGACAACCAGAGTTGTATGAAGATAACAGAGAATCTGGTGTTCCATGATAAATCAAAGCACATAAAAATCCAATATTTTATATAAGGGATATGGTACAAAAGGGAGCTATAAATATCCACTATGTGAGTACCGATGAACAAGTTGCTGATGTGTTGACCAAGCCTCTATCTTGAGTAAAGTTTGAATATTTTCGTGACAAGCGTGTTGTAGTTTGAAAATACTTTCCTCTCAAGGAGGAATAGAGATCGTACTACAAATTATGAATATATGGAACTTCTTCGAAAAGGAGGAACAAGTCTAAGATATGGACTCTCATTAGAAAGGAAGAACAGGTCAAAGACATGAACCCTCCTTGGACAAAGGGGGAACATGTTGATAATATGGATCCTCTTAGGAAACGGGGAATGATGATAATACCGGCATCGATGATGGGATGATGGTGATGCTCCAGCATGAAAGAGGCCATGTTCTCCTGAAGATGTTGAAAAGGTCCAAAATTCACTTGTGAATGATAATATCCTCTCTTAAGGATCGCAGCTATAACACTTTGTGCATGAGAGTGGTCCTTACTAGCTAAGGATGGCCCTATAGATGTTAATCTCACATGGAGAGTACCCACATTCAGTTGTGGATATCATAGAATAGTAGTCGCTCAGGAGTGGTCCTAGCCTTAGTGGTAAGTATTTTCTACGATGATTCCTCATAGATGACATGGATGGCATTGGTATGCAATCGATATCTACTATGTAGACATTACTCTTGTATAGATATTATGCCTACATTCATATGTAGATGCCATAGAATAACACTCACTTGGGAGTGGTCCTAACCTTAGTGGTATGGATTATCTATCATGAGTCCTCAGGGATGTCTTAGTATAAAACTAACTTGGGAGTGGTCATAAACTAAGTGGTAAGGATGTTCTACGATGAAGGCTGACATTTTGTATGTGGTCGAGATATTATATGTCGACAACACTCTTGCATGGAAGAGTATTCCTACACGTAAGTGTAGATACCGTAGTATACCACTCACTTAGGAGTTGTCCTAACCTTAGTGGTATGGATGGTATACAATGAGTCCTCATGGATGATAGGGCATGCATATAGGTGTGGTTGAGATCTACATTCAATTTTATATGATCTAGCTGGTCAATATTATGGACCAGTATGATGGAGGATTGCATCATCCTTGGACCTATGTCCTAAAATGATAGGGATTGATCATCCCACAATGCGATCATGTGTACTGTAGGTAGAATGGCAGAAAAGGATCAAGTAGATAGAAGTACGATGATAAAGGATCAAGTAGAATTAAGTATAGTTGCAAAGGATAAAAAAGGATCGAAGTATTGTTGCAAAGGATAGAAAGGATTGAAGTGTTGCTGCAAAGGATCGAGAAGATCGTAGTGCTGCTGCAAAGGATCAAGAAGATCAAAGTACTGATGCAAAGGATCAAAATATTGAAGTGTTTCTACAAAGGATCGAAAGGTTGAATCATTGTTGCAAAAGGATCAAGTGATCGTGTGATGTAGAATATGAAGACATTAAAGAGTAACTGTTCCAGTTACTGATTGTGAAAACTTCCTATGATGTACATATGTATTACCTCGATACCACTGAAGATATTATCTCCCTATTCTCCTATTTCTATGATTACATTGTGAGTAGAATAACTTTCTCGTTAAGGGGGAGTGTTGAATATTGTAACTTCAAAGGATATTCTAAATGTATTTTACTGATGTAACCCAAGTGAGATGTTATTATTCCTCTATCGGGGTGTCACTATTGTAATTGGTCATCATAGAGTCATGAGGTAAAGCCTCCATTGTAAGTTGGGTCATTAGTACCCTAATTAATAATATAAAATACTATTTTTAGTCTTCCTAGGTAAAGTCAACATAGACAGTTTAGTGGGGCTGACTTGTTTAGGGTAAAATTCAGTTGGCTCAATGTGTATAAATAGAAGTGATGTGCTTCTCATTTGAACATAGACACACTCACTTGTGTAGCGCATAGGATAGAGAGAGAGAGAGATAGAAAAACAAGGAGGAGAATACCTATTTTGGGGTTATATCTTATACATAGGAATTTTTGTTGGTTTTTCTTCCCCGTTAGGGTCTCCCAGGATAAATAATGTGTATATCTTGTGATTGTCTTTATATTAGTGATTTTGCATATGTTACTACTAGTAATTTGAATAGAACACTGATGATATATAATATAGCATATCAAATCTTAACAATTTTTATACGTATTTTGGTGGTGAGCACTAAGAAACATTTTGTGAGAAACCACAAATGTTTGGAAGGATGGAGGGAGATTACATCATGATCATGCCACCCATAAATTGAAGAATATTATTGAGGAAAAAATTGTTTTTTTTAAATTTTCTTAATAACCATTGTGGTGCTTTGGTCCAAGTGTTTTTTCTAACTCATTTTTTCTCCATATCGTGTGCCCAATGACACCTCTATATATCAATGCATAAATTGAACTCTACACAGTTTGTGATCCTAGTTGCATGTCATTATTTGTAATTGCCTGATATTGAGTGTTTTTTATAGTTGTCACAAGTCCATGATATTCATGCAAGAAATAAATTCATGTAGAGGAGGACTCATCAAACCAGCCATTTGAATTTCTTTTTGATGAAAAACAATTGGACATTGGTAGCAAGGTTCACATAGGTAGTAGGCACAACGTTTTGAGCTCATTTTGAGCCTAGTAGTAGACTAGTAGTTGTTCTCTATTTTTACAGCTGCAATTGCTAACACATTGTCACAAATTAGACTTGATATATTTTTTCTAGTCCAATCTAAGGTTAAATCAATCTGACCTCCTTGCTTTCACCAAATATTGAGTTGATTCCTCCTTTTAACCATCTTGGTTAGAAATTTTTTTTAACAAACCCAAAAAAGTAATCAATACATAAAAAATAAGAAGAAGAAGAAAAATAGAATGATCAGGAACCAAGGGAAAGGGGGAAATGGAACCATTGTTTGGGGGCTATTGATTCCAATTAGCGTCAAACATAATGAAAACAAGGGTGTAAACTTAATCATCCATGTGATTTTTATTGATAAGATAATTGCAATGATCTATGTCCCATTCTTCCATAAATCTAACAATTAATAACCCATTTTTCTAATCATATGGCCCAACAAGGATCAACAACCTTACCAAAACTATTCCCTCAACATGGAATCATTTATTATAATGGTCATTTTCCACCTTATTTTACCCATTTGGCTTCCCAAAAAAAGTTGGATTGTCATACTAACCTATCTACCTCACTTATTATAAGTCATAATACATAAGAAATTGTAAGAGGACACACCTTCCAACTTGGGAATAATTGTCTTTTCTTGGAGAGTGACGTGATGGGGAGGGGGGGGAGGGTTAGATGAACTTCCACCTTGTTTAGTAGAGAATATTAAATTATTATAAGAATCTTGGTAATGCAATTCTCTTATTTTTATCATCATCCTCATCATCATCCTCCTCCTCATCATAATATTTATCATCATCATCCTCCTCATCCTCATCCTCATCCTAGTCAACATCATCGTCATCATCATCCTCATTTCCATCATCATCGTCATCGTCATCATAATCATCATCACCATCACTATCATCACCATCACCAACATCATCACCATAATCATCATCATCACCATCATCATCACCATCATCATCATCATCTTCATTATCATCACCATCATCATCATTATCCATGTCATTCATCATCATCATCATCACGATCCTCATCATCTGCATATTCGTCATTATCATTATCATCCTCATGATCATCTCCACTAGTCTTTCCAGCTATTCCTACAAAATACATAAACACTACCTAGGTCATTTACCTTTTTATACTCTATTAAAGGAATTTAGCTTGCATATCATACATGTCTCTTGTTGATATTAACATTGTGTAAATATTAAAAATTAAAATTTATAATATATATTTGATTATTTAATCAATCTGTATATTACACCAATGTCTAATATAACTTAATTTTACTACTATATGTAAAATTCTAAATCAAATTAACAAATTAAAAACATTATTATAAATTTCAACCTACTTAGACAACATAAGCTATTTGAAAGCAACCCACCTCCATGTGAGGATGTTTCCAAGCTACCTAAATACCTCCAACACTCCATCATCATCATCATCATCCTCATCATCATCCTTGTCATTGTCATCATCATTCCCAACATTGTCGTCTTCATCATCGTCATCATTCTCATCGTCGCCATCCTAATTCTCATCATGATCCCCATCCTCATCATCGTCATTATCATCATCATCAACAACAAAAATATCAATATCGCCATCATCATCCTCATTTTCATTATCGTCATCATGATCCTCATCACCATTATCATCCTCGTCATTATTATCGTCATCATTATCATCATCATCATCATCGCCATCATCATCATCGTCGTCGTCATCAATATACTCATCCTCATTGTCATCATCATCATCATCCCCATCGTTTCCTTCATCATCGTCATCATCACCATCCTCATCATCCTCATCATCCTAATCCTTAGTGTCATTATCATCATCATGATCATTATCATCATCATTGTCATCCTCCTCATCATCATCTTCGTTATCATCATCATCATCCCTATAATTTTCCTCTTCATAATTGTTATCAATATCCTCATCGTCACCATCCTCATTTTCATCATGATCCTCATCGTCATCGTCATCATCATCATCATCATCATCATCATCGTCGTCGTCGTCGTCATCATCGTCGTCGTCGTCATTGTCATCAACATCATAATCCTTGTCCTCATAGTCCTCATAGTCATTGTCATCATCACCTAATTGTCTTTATCGTCATCATCGTCATCACCATCATCATCATCATCACAATCATAATCATCACCATCATCATCCTCATTGTCATCGTCATTATCATCAGCATCGTCATCATCATCATCCTCCTTCTCATCATCATCAGCGTTGTCATCATCATCGTCATCATAATATCATCATCATAGTCATCATTACTTTTACTTATGTGTTTAAATTTATAATTGTTTAAAAAATATTATAAAAAATTTATTCAATATATGAAGTTTTGTAACATATTGTGTTAGTATATTAGTATAAATATTATATATATATATATATCATTATATAATGCATTTACCGTTGTAGTTTGAATACCAGTGTTTACCATTTCATTGTTCGCATTCGATGTTTACCATTTCACATTTGCAATAAATGGCTGGAGCTCACAGTTGGAGATCAGTGTTCACGGTTCAAGTTTCTCATGTCTAAATAGGTAAGCATTGGGATCCCTAATTTGTTTTAATGCCCTAATTTGTTTGAATTTATGGTGAAATACATAATTTCATTGAATTTATGGTGAAAGCCCTAGTTTTTTTGAATCTACGATGAAAGCCCTCTTTTTTTGGAAAATCATAATCATCCAAATTTATAAATGGTTGTAATACTTTTCCTTCCCATTGGCTAAATAGTTTTGGAACAATATAAATGGATGAAATTGGTTTTTATTTGTCAAAGGTTAAAAGATGGGGTGTGTGCATGAGTGTGTGTGATTGTGTGCATGTGTATTGCCACTTCGTCTAGTATTGAGGTTTCCCTTATAGTGGAAGCCTACGCTTTCACCCTTAAGGGATTCCCTTAAAGTGGTGACCCTCCATTTTTGAAACATGCCATGCATTCCCCTCTACGCCGCCCTTTAGGACCTGCAAATTGACAAACAAAAGATTAATATATGCGGGTATAAATTGCTAGGTTAGGTTATAACTAGAATTTGACTGTTTTGGCATCTTTTACCTTCATAACACAGTCTGCAATAACACAAAATTCAGAGTTCTTTGGGGTTCAAGGTTGATGGCTTTGGACTATGTAATGTTTGCACCTTTTTGTCATTCAAGTTTACTGTGGAGTGGTGGATTTTGTTGGGTTGCGGTTTGTCAATGATGGGATGTTGATGGGCCCTTGGAATTTTAGTTGATGGTATGTGTATGGATTTTTGGTTTTGATTGGGGTTGGTGGTTCTTGATTAGGTAGTGGTGGCCTCCTTTGGCAATATTGTTGCATTACTACTCTCTTGTTGTGCTCAATCTTTTTATTTTTCCTTTGAGTTTTAGATCTTTATTGTTGAGTTGCTTAATTTGTGAGTAGTTTTCTTGACTTGGTTGTTTAATTGTAATTTTGTTACAATTTATGTTCTATATATTGGAATTGATAACTCATCTCAAGGGCCAACTTTAACGCAGTGACCAGTGGAGTGTTAAACTTGAAAGAGATGAAAATTATGTTTGAATTTATTACATCAGTAATTTTCTAGATATAGATTTGTTAGTTATTTTTGCTTATACAATGATGATAAAAATATATGTGACAATATACCTTGAGAGAGAGAAAATATTAAATTCATTGGTCTTATTGGTCCTATGGGTAAAATTGGTTTTTTCTCCACCTTTACGGTACACCTTGGTATTGTGTGTATGGGGGTTTCCTTACCATCATGTTCTGACCCCTTTGGTTGACTTATGGTCCTTCATATTCTACTTGGTCCAAGCACCCTTATTGTGTGTGGTACCTTGACCACATTTGGTATGATGACTTAACCTTATTACTTTTATTGTTTTACTGTTATGTGACCACATGACCTATGGTACCCTACTCTAAGTGTACTCAACTTTATTTTATGTTTTATTATGGTAACCACCCTAAAAGATAGGGTTTCCTAAGTGACCATTCTAGATACTTGTCAAGTTTATATATTATGTTCATAAGTTCACTCTTAGAGTATCTTGGCATTAAAGAAGGACATATCTGATCTTTGATGGACACAAAATAGGGTTATTGGTACTATAAAGTTAAGTACATTTAAAGTAGGGTACCAAAGGTAATATGGTACCTCTTCTAGGGAATATAGACTTGTTTTGTGAATTGTGAACAGTGATCTCCAACCTCCACCTGTGAAATCATGCGAACCTAAACCATCTATCTATCTATCTAGCATACTATTTTTCTTTAATTATTGTTCATTAGTTAAACTTCATTGTAATTTTTTTTATGTTCTGTACATTGGAATTGATAACTCATCTCAAGTACCAACTTTAATGTAGTGAACAATGGAGTGTTAAAGTTGAAAGAGATGAAAATTATGTTTGAATTTATTACAGTAGTACTTTTTCTAGATCTAGCTTTGTTATTTACTTCTTCTTCTACGCTGATGATAAAAATATATGTGACAATATACCTTGAGAGAGAGAAAATATTTAATTCATTGGACTTGTTGGTCCTATGGGTAAAGGGATTGTTTCTCCACCTTTACGGTACACCTTGATCTTGTGTGTATGGGGTTTTCCTTACCATCATGTTCTGACCCCTTTGGTTGACTTATGGTCCTTCATCTTCTACTTGGTCCTACCACCCTTATTGTCCGTGGTACACTGTCCACCTTTGGTATGATGGCTTAACGTTACTAATTTTATTGTTTTATTGTTATGTGACCACATGACCTATGGTACCCTACTCTAAGTGTTCTCAACTCTATTTTTTTATTATTATTGTAACCACCCTAAAACCTAGGGTTTCCTAAGTTACCATTCTAGAATACTTGTCAAGTTTATATATTGTGTTAATAACTTCATTGTAATATCCCAAATTTTGGACCTAACACTTATGGGCATGAGCCCCATTGATTATGATGTTACCTTGATGATTTATTTTGATATAGCGGGTCAAAGACCCCACTGCATATGAACTTGATGATTTGTTTGATATGATTGGGCATAATCCAATTGTATATGATATATATATATATATATATATATATATATATATATGTTTGCTTTTGTTGGGCGTGGACCTTGAAGCACATGGTTGATGAGATGTTTCGTGTTGAGAGAGGAGTTCTAGAGCACATGGGTAAATTGATGTTTTGTGTTGAGCATGAAGCTCTGGAACATCATATCCTTGGCCATTATATCCCTAGGTGTATCCTACAAGTACATCCTAGCATTAGTGATTGAGTGAGGAGCTCTGGAATTGTACTAAGTTTGTAACTCCATGTTTATAGCATTGAGTATGGGCTCTAGATAAGCGCTAGGATTTATTGAAAAAGAATTAATTATGTGGAGTGAAAATGACTCAAGAAAAATATGGATCTCATCTAACTTATTTATAAGTGATTAAATGAAATTTTGAATTTCTATATTCTCATCAAGTACTGAAGAAATACCATGTTATACGAGGGAATACAACATGAAAGGATGTTTAGTGTTTCCTAGCCTAGTAGACCTAACCATCTACCTGATGACCTTAATGAATAAAGTGTCATAAGTTTAGGGATCACAATATGTGATACCCTAAGACAAATGTTAACAAATAATATGTTATTGTATAATTTATACATGATATGTATAAAGAATAAGCATAGTAATAATATTAATAATGTAAGAAACAAAGAAAATCTCCATCTATTATTATTATTACTAAGAGAAAATTATATATTATAATACCTACAAAAGTCCAATTAGGAACTAGTTAAAAGTTTCTAAGTTAAAATATTAAAAGTACCTAAATTAAATAAAAAAGGGTTAAATCAAGAAATCAAATGATTCTTGATTTAACTACCCCTTTGAATGAAAAGTCTATTTATAAAGTCCCAAGCCAAAGAGAGGCTTGCGGATCTCATCCATCTTTTTGGAGTCATTATTCTATGTGAATATTCTCAAGAGAGTTCTTGGAGAACATTTTTCCTAAGAGGAAAAATGAGAACTGGTCCAGATTTGATACACCAGATAGGGAATACTTAACTTAGGATCTCAAAAGCTATGTGCATGTTGGAACCAGCTCGGGGAGATCTGGATCAAAAGAAGGAATGGTTCCCGGTCATGGTTGGGTGGAACGTGGTAGTTCCAAAGTGATTTGTTCATCTATATAGAGGTCAGATCTGCCTATGAATTGTTAATACTAGGTAATTAAGTGTGCAAGTTTCAACCACTGGAATAGCTTCACTTTTCAAGTATGAAGATCTTGACTGCCTATTTCATTATCTAGAATAATTGCTAGCTAGATTATGCAAGTGTTTATGTTATATTCTAACCCTATTTTTACCACTGTTTTCCTGTCAAAATATTTTAGGGTTTTAATTTTACTATAAACCCTATGTCTGTAAATTTATTCTTGTTTAAGAAATAGTTAGGGTGTATTTCTATTATATCTAGTTCTGCATTTATTTACTGCATACACTTTGTTTTCCTAAAACCTAGAAATTATTCTATCAGTGCCTTTATGTTTATTATTCTATGAACTCTACTGGCAGATTTCATATTTCCAACAAATATATGTTTAGGATTAAAAGACTAGTTGAGCTTTATGCTTCAAACAAAACCTAAATATAAAATATAGTTAACTAAAGTACAGTAAGCGAAACCTAGTAAATAAATCATTATATAAATATCAGGTTTAAACAAAACCATAATATAACTAGGAAATATTATAAAATCAGTATTCTATGTCTAAGAATAATCATAGATTCAAAATATTTAAGCTAAGATAAAAACTAGCGAAGACCTCTCAGGGTATGTATAAACATAATCCTACTAAGAACAAGGATAAACATTAACATTCTTCATTAATCAAATATTATCTTAAATCAAAGCTACAGACCAAGTATCGAGACCATATAATGGTCCACAATTTATTTTTACCAACTACTTCCACAAAAACGTAATATAGTAAACAAATTATCCACATAATAAATCCATTGCAAGTTTAAATAAGCTAACCCTTAAATATCTACGAATCACATTAAATAATCGTATGCCATAAGAAAATCCCAACACATAAAATAAACCATAATGATATACACAACATGTAATAAAAATATATATATAATTTCACAAAGGTCATAGGATCGATTCCTGTGGGCATTTAAACCAAATCGCATCCATATAAGTTTAGACTATCATCACCGTAAATGACCCAGGATCGATTCTTGTAAGGTCTTTTTCTATTAACAAAGCCACGCTATATTACATATGCGTAGGATGCATTAATTAAAACATAAATTCTTTACACAAAGGTCAAAAAGACCCAATAAAAAATCCATGTTGTAATATATGGCCTCGACCTCATACATAACCAAACAGTCAATTAAAATTACCAATGCTATAAATCCTATCAAGGAAATAACAACATCGATGATTTCCAATGAAGGGTTACACCCACAGTCGGCCCTTATATCTTTAAATAGGCATCATAAACATAAACAGTAAGTCTGAATCCAATACGCTATCGCAGCTACCATGGCGGGAAACACCACTGCCATATATGGCATGGCCCCAAATCCATAACATTGTCACACTTTCACCCATACAACTAACCCAAGCAATGTTAGCGAATCCACACAGTCCACAAGAATAACAACCATAGAAATCAGCGCATCATATATATATAAACATAGTCAATACAAAACTAATAAAGAGTTTACACAGTCATTTACATTCGACCTTGCACCATTGCAAGCAATGGTGCTTCCCATTTCCATTAATATAAACTTAAATATAATTATACAGAGCCTATCGAGAGTTACCCAGGCCATTTTGGTTGCATAGAACACCCATTAATAAATCCCAATACATTTAAAGCTCAGGCCCAAAGGCATTAAACCCCCAACAAGAAAATCCCCAAGGCTATCGCATTACAAAATGCAGTGCTCATTAAGTTACATTCAGACCCCATACCAAAATGCATCTATTAGAAACTAGAGACAAGTAATCTAAACCCACGATGAGCAACAAACTCGATCATAACCACAAAGCAATGAGGGAACAAGTAAACACTTGTAAGGCTTACCCGAATGGGTATGGCTATGCCCATGGATTTTCCCACAAGCTATAACCCACGCATATTCTCTCCACCCCTGCAAACCTACAACAGAGAAAATCCACAATGAGAAGTATGTTTAATATCCAAACCAAATCAACAAATGGTGCTAATAAAACAGAACATCCACTTACTTGTCAAGCCATCAAAATCACATTTCTTCACACCATGCAGGATCAAAGCACCAACAGCAAGGCTACAAATAACCCACACTATCACTACGAATAACCCACACTATCGCTTGGGCCAAGCCCTAATCTAGGTTTCCACACATCCCAAGGAGCATTGATGTCACCACCCTGGCCTCCATCAACGTTTACAAAACCCATATTTCCTATAGTTCTTGTCACTATATCAAACCTTATTTCCAAATGCATAAACCCCATATTTTGCATCATTTTACTTAGGCCTAAGCCATAAGTGCATGGCATATGGAATATTCCATGGAATACTCTAGACTAATGTTTTTCACAAATCTCTTTTTCCAACCATAAAAACCATATATTAAAACTCTACACTAAGACTAGGTTAAGCATAAAACAACTTTATAAACCTTTATACCATAGTAAACTAAGTGTCATACAAATGATAAGTACGGTAGTGACCACGTCACTATCATAAAGTCCGTAATGATAATAAGAACAATTAGTGTAATGTCACTAGGATAGATCTGTAAAGGTGAGAGCTTGTGACTAAAATGGTCAGCTCTGTCCATTAATATTTTCAAACATTTTTTCATTGCCAACTGCACCTGCATGTAGAGGGGACAAAAATGCATTAGTTCGTCAAAACTAAGTAAGCCCGATGTGACAAGTAGAAAATGTTACGTCTCAGGTGGTTACAAGGGAAACTAGTCTCGCCACTCCACCCCTTTGTTTCCAAGGATAAAGTTAAGTTAGAATCATGTATACGATAGTAAGCACATGTTATAAGCAATAAAGTACGTAATCAAATAACTAAATTACACATCAATGCATAACCATAGAACAACATAGTAATCAACATTATGACAATGTATGTAAATACAGTAAAATCACATTTGAAAATATGGAGGCAGTATCTAATAACAACTTATGAAGATACAACAGTATAAATAGAGTACAAAAGATTTTGCAAGTTCAAATAATGTCCAGCATAGGTAGTTTTGACTAGCCTAATAAAAAAAAAATCAATTTTTTGGGACATTACATTCATTCTTGGAGTACCTTGGCATTAAAGAAGTATAGATTCGATTTTTGCAGGACGCAACATAGGGTTATTGCTACTGAAAAGTTGAGTACACTTAAAGTAGGGTACCAAAGGTCATATGGTACCTCTTCTAGGAAATCTAGACTTGTTTTATGAATTGTGAACCGTGATCTCCAACCCGTGAGCTCCAACTGTGAAATCATCTGAACCTAAACCATCAACACTCTAACTCTCTATATCTCTCAAGGTATGTCTTTCGATATCTTGTCCTTATAGTGATAAGAGAAAACTCAAAATGTATGAGTATACAGCATATCCAAACAAGATATATCTAGCATTACTATTTTTGTTTAATTATTGTTCATTAGTTAAACTTCATTGTAATTTTGTTATTGTTTATGTTCTGTACATTGGAATTGATAACTCATCTCAAGGACCAACTTTAACGCAGTGACCAGTGGAGGTTTAAAGTTGAAATAAATGAAACTTATGTTTGAATTTTTTACAACAGTACTTTTATGGATCTATATTTTTTATTTACTTCTACTTATACAGTGATGATAAAAATATAAGTGACAATATACCTTGAGAGATAGAAAAGATTAAATTCATTGGTCTTGTTGGTCCTATGGGTAAAAGGGGTTGTTTCTCCACCTTTACAGTACACCTTTGTCTTCTGGGTATGGGGGTTGTGTTACCATCTTGTTTTGACCCCTTTGGTTGACTTTGTTGATGTAATTGTAACTTTGGAATGTATTTCACTTGTATTTCGTATGTATTGTAACCCGATGTTTATTCCAGGATGTATTGTAATGTACTTGAGTCATGTCATGCCCCGATGTTCCTATAGGGAGTTTCTATAATGTAAAAAAGTCATGTCAAGTCAAGGTGGGTAACCCTCCTATTGTCTAAGGGTTAAAGTCATCGTAGTTCCTGTTGATGTATATGTAACTTCGGAATGTATTCTTCTATGTATTCTATGTATTGTAACCCGAGGTTTATTCCGGAATGGTTCTATTATGTATTTGAGTCATGTGGTTATGCCCCGATGTTCCAATCGGGAGGATTAATAATGTAATCAAGTCATTTCAATTCATTAGGTAATTCCCCACAGTTTCGGGGCACTCGAGTTATTATACACTAATTAAGGTGTAGGCTCGAGTAGTAATTATTAGGGTTGAGCCTACGTGTGAAATGGCAACTTAAGTGAACGGACTAATATAAATAGAGAGTGTGTGTCTCTCTATTTATCACTTGTGAATTATATCACTTGCTCTCTCAAGTGTGGCGCACCATTCGAGAAGGAAATACTTTGGCTTGACAGAAGACAGAAGGCTGCTGTTGTGTTGGGAGGTCATCTTACTGTTTTGGGTTCACATCTTGTGGTGATACTATCTTAGAGGAAGTTGAGGGGTTTTCTCCATTTATGGTTTCCACTCCTAAAATATTTGTGTCTCTTGTCTCTTGTGATGTGCTTATGTGATTGCTGTGCTTGTTATTCTCTCAGTGAAAAGATCTTATCATAATGCTAGCTTAAATGTTGAAAAAAACTAACATGGAATCAGAGCTAACCTGAGAAGAAGACACTGTGCAGATGTGGAGGCTAGGGATTCCTTGTTTGTGGATCTTTCTCCACTATTTTTCAGCAAAAGTAAGGTGGACTTACTCTCCTCCCTAGGGCACATCTTTCTGTCGAAACAGAATTCAATTCGGAGGATTTCCAGTTTTGGACCTCTCACTGGGGTCAGAAATTAGGGCTTTTTATTGAAGAGGAATTTTTCAGTGAGCCCAGGCCTGGATTGTTCTCCTATCCAAAATCGAAGTTAGGAACAAGTTTGAAGGCATTTGGGTGGACAGAACTCCAGAAAAGCAAAACCCTAGTTGCTCCTAAACCAGCTCTGCAGGATTTCAGCTCAAGCTTCAGATTTGACATCTTGAACCTGGTAAGATCTAAAAATCTTTTGTATTTCCATTTGAGGTTCTTATTTAAAGATGTCTCATCATACCAAGATTGATGAAAAGCTTGAGGGGGCTGATAACTTCCGAGCTTGGAAGTATAGGATCTCCCTGGTCCTGGAAGAGAATGAATTAGACTCCTACATTCATGAGGAGGTTCCAGATCCAGAGGGAGATGAGGAAAAGGCTATCCATAAGAAGAGGATCATTGCTGATTCTTTCAAGGATCATCTTATCCCTCAGGTGTCCTCTCTCAAGACACCTAAAGCTATGTTTGATTCCCTAACCAAATTGTTTGAAGGAAAGAACATCAATCGGAAGATGACCCTGAGGAACCAGTTGAAGAATGTGAAGATTCAAAATGCAGAAAATATCCAGTCATACTTCACAAGAGTTTATCAAATCAAAGAACAATTAGAAGCTGTTGATGAAGAAGTAGAAAATGCGGAGATTGTCATGACTACATTGAATGGCCTCCCTAGGTCATGGGATGCTTTCATTCAAGGAATCTGTGCTAGAAAGAAGTTAGTCAAATTCAGCAGACTATGGGAAGAGTGCTCTCAAGAAGAAGCTCGGATAGCAGCTTGAGAAGAGAAGATGGGAAGTGAAGACCAAGCTCTTACAGTTCGCTCCAAGGCTCACTCCAAGAAAGGCAAAAGAAGACCATATTTCTCCAAAGGTAAGGATTCTCATCCTAGAAGAGATATTTCAAACTCAAGATGTTTTACATGTGATGAGATAGGGCACTTTGCAAAAGACTGTCCTAAGAACAAGGGGAACAAGGGCCACTCTCATAAGAAGAAGGGGAACAAAAGAAGACATCATGCTCATGCTGCAGAGGATGATGAACCATCCAAGAAGAGATCCAGATATGAAAGTGAAGATTCTTCAAGCGAGGATGAATATGTTTTGATATCAGCTCTCACAGGTAACATTACTCATGGAAGTGATGATTGGTTGATAGACAGTGGTGCTTCCAAACATATGACGAGATTCAAGGAATCTTTTGTGAGATTGTCAGAACGTGAATCACCTCACAAGGTGAAATTAGGAGATGACTACCAATATCCAATAAAAGGTAGTGGGGAATCTTCATACAAGCTAGACTCTGGTAAGTCTCTAACAATGAAAGAAGTATTGTTTGTTCCAGGACTCAAGAAGAACCTTCTATCTATTTCAGCATTGGATGCAAATGGTATGCGGGTTGCATTCATAGATGGTCAAGTCATCATGTGGCCAAAAGGAAAGACTATCAATGATGCGGTAGTAATTGGAGAACAAGAAGGAGGCTTGTACAAATTGAAGGGCCATCCAGAACAAGCCTTGATCCATGATTCAGTAGAGCCAAATGAACTTTGGCATAGAAGGCTTGCTCATGTGCATTACAGAGCACTACCTATTGCAAGCAAAGATGCTGAAGATCTTCCAGAATTCCAAGCAAAGCATGATGGAGTTTGCAAAGGATGTGCGAAAGGGAAGAATACAAAGAAGACATTTCCTAGCAGCGAAAGCAAATCCAAAGGCATTCTAGAGATCATCCATTCTGATGTATGCGGTCCAATGTCATCAAACTCACTAAGCGGGTATGCATACTATGTTTCTTTTATTGATGATTTTTCTAGAAAGACATGGATTTATTTTATGAAGAACAAAGATGAAGTATTTATCAAGTTCAAGGAATTTAAAGCCTTGATCGAGAACCATACTGAAAAGAATATCAATACCATTAGATCAGATAATGGTGGAGAATTCACTTCAAATGAATTCAAGGAGCTATGCAAAGAATCAGGGATTAAGAGGGAGTTGTCCACTCCTTATAATCCACAGCAGAATGGGGTTGCAGAATGGAAGAACAGAACTATCGTGGAAGCTGCAAGAGCTATGCTTCATGATCAAGATCTACCTATGCATCTTTGGGCTGAAGCTGCTAGAACAGCAGTGTATGTACAGAACCGTACTCCACATAGAGTGCTTGAGAATAAGACTCCTGAAGAAGTCTTCTCCGGAAAGAAACCAGAAGTCAGCCATCTCAGAATATTTGGCTGTCCTGTGTACATACATATTCCTAAAGAGAAGAGAAAAAATTGGATCCTTCAGGAAAGAAGGGCATATTTGTGGGATAATCTGAAATCTCGAAGGCTTACAGAATCTAATTTCCAAGATACAAGAAGATCGATGTCAGTAGGGATGTAACATTTGATGAATACACAGCTTACAAAAAATCCAGAAAGAGACCTACTGAAGAACCTGAAGAAGCAGAAGCAGAAGCACCCAGGATCTGTGATACAATCATGAATGAAGAAGCTCAAGAAGAAGATCGAGAATTCGAAGAACCACAAAGACCTGTAGATCCACCATCAGAAAAGAATCCTCATAAGAGGAAACCTGCTTGGGTACATGAACTTATCCAAGGTACAGAAAGATATGGGGCTCCAGAAGAGAATAACAGAGAAAGAAAGAGAACAAGATCAAATTCCGGGTATGTAGCTTTACTATGTGATTTCATTGATAAAGAACCTTCCAGTTATGAAGAAGCGGCAGATCAGAAAGAATGGAAGGATCCTATGATCGAAGAATATCAATCGATCATGAAGAATGATGTTTGGGATGTTGTCCCAAGACCAAAAGGGAAGTCAGTTGTCACTTCCAAATGGATCTACAAGATCAAGCATGCTGCGGACGATAGCATTGAAAAGTACAAGGCAAGATTTGTGGCTCGAGGATTCTCTCAGAAAGAGGGAGTAGACTATGAAAAGACCTTTGCACCTGTAGCCAGATACACTTCCATCAGAGCAGTTCTTGCTCTGGCTGCAGTAACAAAGTGGAAGATACACCAGATGGATGTCAAGACTGCTTTCTTGAATGGTGTAGTAGAAGAGGAAGTGTATGTAGAACAGCCACTCGATTTTGAGACACATGATAGAGAGTCTCATGTATGCAGATTAAAGAAAGCCCTGTATGGTTTGAAATAGGAACCCAGGACCTGGTACGGCAGGATTGACAACTTTCTTTCCATTCTGGGCTTTACCAAGAGTAAAGAAGATTCCAACCTTTACTACAAGGTTGATGATGGCAACCCAGTGATGCTTCTATTATATGTAGATGATCTATTTGTGACAGGTACAGATGGGTTGATTGCTGATACGAAGATAAAGCTTGCTGCTGAGTTCGAGATGAAGGACTTGGGTATGATGCATTACTTTCTAGGTATGGAGGTGTGGTAGAGTACAGATAAAATCTTCCTTGGACAAGGGAAGTATGCAGTAGAGATCCTGAAGAGATTTGGGATGATGGACTGCAAGGCTATGGCTACACCTATGGCATCGAACCTGAAGCTATTGAGTGATGCTTCTTCAGAGATGGTTGATGCTACGATGTATCATCAGATGATTGGGTCATTGATGTACCTGACGAACACAAGACTAGATATTTGCTTTGCTGTGAACACCTTGAGCCAGTACTTGACAGATCCGAGAAGTGTTCACTTGATTGCTGCAAAGCATATTCTGAGGTACCTGAAGGGTACAATTGATTATGGGCTCAAGTATGATGCGAATCAGAAGATTAACCTGGAGGGTTATGTCGATTCAGATTGGGTAGGAAATGCCATCGACAGGAAGAGTACTTCAGGATGTTGCTTCAGTATGGGATCAGGTGTGATCTCTTGGTTTAGCAGGAAGCAATCATGTGTGGCACTGAGTACAGCTGAAGCAGACTATGTCGCAGCTTGTTCAGCTAGTTGTGAGGCAGTATGGCTACGGAAGCTACTATCTGATATATTTGATCTCCAGTTAGATGCTACTTCTATACATTGTGACAAACAGAGTTGCATGAAGTTGTCATAGAATCTAGTGTTTCATGACAAGTCGAAGCATATCGAGATCAAGTATCACTATATCATGGATATGGTGCAGAGAGGAGCAATGAAGCTCCTATATGTTGCGACGGAGGAACATATAGCTGATGTATTGATGAAGCCATTGGCTAGGCTAAAGTTTAAGTACTTCAGAGAGAGACTTGGTGTTCTCCATATCGAGGCTTCCTCCCAGAGACAGTGATGAGACCCAGAGCCATTCTGACATGGTGAGAGGATTGGTTCCTTCCATGGTCAGATGTAAGGGCTAAGCCATTCTGTCATGGTGAGAGGATTTAGTTCCTTCCATGGCAGATGTAAGTGCAGAAATCTCTCCTCATTGGAGTTGAGAGTCTTCCATCATTGGATGGGATTGTGCCATTCTGACGAGAAGGTCAGATGTAAGGGCAGAGCCATTCTGTTCATGGCTAAAGGATTTAGTTCCTTCCATGGTAGATGTAAGTGCAGAAATCTCTCCTCATTGGAGTTGAGAGTCTTCCATCATTGGTTGGGATTGTGCCATTCTGACGAGTAGGTCAGATGTAAGGGCAGAGCCATTCTGTTCATGGCTAAAGGATTTAGTTCCTTCCATGTCAGATATAAGTGCAGAAATCTCTCCTCATTGTGGGTGAGAGTCTTCCATCATTGGATGGGATTGTGCCATTCCGACATGGTGAGAGGATTAGGTTCCTTCCATGGCCGGATGTAAGGGCAGTGACATGGTGAGAGGATTAGGTTCCTTCCATGGTCTGGATGCCACATCTGGTATGAAAAAGGACCAGCCCTGTGATGCCTCATCTAGTATGAAAAAGGACTAGCTCTGGGAAGACACATCTAGTATGAAAAAGGAATAGCTCTGTGTGGATGCCACATCCAGCATGAAAAAGGGCTGGCTCTGTGAAGACTCATCTAGTATGAAAAAGGACTAGCTCTGAGTAGATGGTACATCCAGCATGAAAAAGGGCTGGCTCTGTGAAGACTCATCTAGTATGAAAAAGGACTAGCTCTGAGTAGATGGTACATCCAGCATGAAAAAGGGTTGGCTCTGTAGAACTTTCGATGACGAGATAGTATACACATGATGATGACCAGTGGAGATCCAGATCGAGCTATGATCTAGATCCAGTTATGATGAATCCAAGAGATCCAGATCATGTGATGATCTAGATCCAGCAGTGGTGATCCAGATTGAGTGATGATCTAGATCCAGTCCAGTGATGTTGATCCAGATCGAGTGATGATCTAGATCCAGTGATGCCATTTTATGATGATCCAGATCGAGAGATGATCCAGACCCAGATGACTTGAAGATGAAGATGAATTGAAGACGAAGATGACTTGAAGATGAAGATGACTCAAAGACGAAGATGTTCCAGTTGATGCAGAGAAGAAGACCAGTGCTGAAAAATTGTGTTGAAAGAATACCTTCCTAGTTAAGAGGGAGTGTTGATGTATATGTAACTTCGGAATGTATTCTTCTATGTATTCTATGTATTGTAACCCGAGGTTTATTCCGAGATGGTTCTATTATGTATTTGAGTCATGTGGTTATGCCCTGATGTTCCAATCGGGAGGATTAATAATGTAATCAAGTCATGTCAAGTCATTAGGTAAGTCCCCACAGTTTCGGGGCACTCGAGTTATTATACACTAATTAAGGTGTAGGCTCGAGTAGTAATTATTAGGGTTGAGCCTACGTGTGAAATGGAAACTTAAGTGAACAGACTAATATAAATAGAGAGTGTGTGTCTCTCTATTTATCACTTGTGAATTATATCACTTGCTCTCTCAAGTGTGGCGCACCTTTGGAGAAGGAAATACTTTGGCTTGACAGAAGACAGAAGGCTGCTGTTGTGTTGGGAGGTCATCTTACTGTTTTGGGTTCACATCTTGTGGTGATACTATCTTAGAGGAAGTTGAGGGGTTTTCTCCATTTATGGTTTCCACTCCTAAAATATTTGTGTCTCTTGTCTCTTGTGATGTGCTTATGTGATTGCTGTGCTTGTTATTCTCTCAGTGAAAAGATCTTATCATAATGCTAGCTTAAATGTTGAAAAAAACTAACAGTTCCAGGGCACTAGGGTTATTAGACTCTCCTAGAGAGGTCGGCCCTAGTAGGGTTTAGTGAAGTTGGGAATTAGTATAAATAGAGAGATAGCCTCTCTATTTATCACACATTCATCCACACTCAGGTGTAGCACATAGCTGAGGAAGAGAAAGACACTGGGGCAAGGAATAAAGAGGTTACTATTGTCGAGAGATCATCTTACTGTTTTGGGATTTTACTTTTGGTGCTGATTCTATCTCTGAGGAAGTTGCGGGGTTTTCTCCATTTATGGATTCCCCAAGGAAAAACACTGTGTTCATTGTCTCTTGTGTTTTATATTTGTGCTTGTTGTTCTCTCAGTTAAAGATCCTAATGCTATGCTAGCTTAATGTTAAAAATCTAACATGGAATCAGAGCTAACCTGAGAAGAAGACATTGTGCAGCTGCGGGAACTCGGTATTCCTACTTTGTGGGTCTCTCTCCATAGTTTTTTAGAAAAAGAAGGGTGGAATAAATCTCCTCCCTAGGGCACATATTTTTGTCGAATTAGAATCCAATTTTGAATTTTTTCAGTTTTGGACTCGACACTACTGCCAAAAATTAGGGCTTTTCACAGAAGAGGAATTTTTTAGTGATCCCAGGCCTGGATTGATATCCTCCTCAAAATCAAAGTTAGGAATAAAAATCAAATCATTTGGTTTGAAAGAACTTCAGAAAAGAAAAACCCTAATCTGCTCCTAAACCAGCACTGCAGAATTCCAGCTCCAAATCCAGATCTGACATCTTGACCTAGTAAGATATAAATCTTTTGTATTCCCATTTGAGGTTCTTAGTTAAGATGTCTCATCATACCAAGCTTGATGAAAATATTAAGGGAGCCGATAAATTTTGACACTGGAAGTATAGGATCTCCCTAGTCCTGGAAGAGAATGAGTTGGACTCCTACATGAATGAGGAGGTTCGAGTTCCAGAGGGAGATGAGGCTAAGGCCTTACATAAGAAGAAGTTGGTTATGGCAAAGAGGATCATTGCTGATTCAATCAATGTTAGTAGCATGGGTAGACCCGGGTTTACTGTAGTTAACCAACAACACCCCTAGCTCACTGGCCCTTTCAGCGACAGACCGTAGAGCGGCCTGAAGTCTCACCCGAAGTGATTCTAATGGGTTGGCCAAGGACTCAAGTGTCTTGGACTAGGTTCTATGGCATCCTGGGTGTCTCGCAGCTCTTCTAGCCTATGAGATTTCTCTCTGCGTGATGCGCACTTCCTTTTACTCACAATGAATCCAACCCTTATCGCATCGCCGCGCCTCAGGCAACGTGTAACTCCTTCCTACGCTAATTCTCGACCGCAGTGCACCACAGCTCCTCTGCTGGTGTGATATTGCCTCCTTGCGATATCCTACTGCTGCGGCTCAGCAACAGGGGCTTGACTTGTTGACCAATATCCTATCACGTTAGTTCATATTGTGGGTTTTAAAATTGTCAAAAATCGAACCAATATATTGCAGGTATTGGGGGTATGAGGGGTTTAAGGTGGGGGTGGGTAGAGTGGTTTATAAGGATTGAGGTATAAAAAGGGGTGGGGAGGAGGTTTTAAGTATTGGGAGGGGGTTTCAACAAAAATAATTTGGGTCAATATCTCTCGAAATTAAGGGTATTCTTTAATATCCCATGATTGCACGTGCTATGTGAGAGGTTCACTAAGTGAAGTCCCCGTGGGCTCAGCGTGCTTAGTGCTACTCATTCTGACTTATGAGACTCAATATACAAGGTTTCTTAACTCTGCGACTCTTAACTATCTGGGATGAAATGTAGATAAACTCTTACACAAAATACTTACGGACTTCAACTTGCATTTATCTTCTATAGTGCTGTAACTGAATAACGCATACATACATTAAACTGCAAACAAGGCCCATGTAATAACTGATAGATGCAACAAATAAACACAACACATAAATCAATCACGTAACATGATATTTTAACGTGGTTCACCTCCAGGATGGAAGTTACGTCCACAGAACTGTGTTTCTATTATAGCTCGGGGGAAGGTAAACACAGTTCTGCTACACCGCATATGCAACTCGAGATCTTCTGGGTAACTCCACACACAACTTGGATCCCTTCTCTCTTAGATCTCTTTTCTACTCTATATTGCACCTCTTACAATATACTCGTCCCTCTCTGTCGATCCCTGCGGATCATTACATGCATGCTCTATGAGCCAGCTACTGGTTATAGTAAGATAACTACAGTAATAACAGAAATAGAGCTCAGCTTCTACAACTGTCTAATAATATACAAAAACAATGAACAACTGAACGAACCAACCGTTTACAATACAAAATACATCCCTTTATAGGCGGCCTGAAGGTCTCTCCATTACAACACTGTGGGCCTGTCCCAACAGTAACCCAAAACCCTAACTAGTGGCCGTCAGCATATCTATACTTGATGTAGCCACTTTCTGTCACACCACATCTCTTTGTAGTATTCCATGCTTCCCGACGCTGACCATGGGTACTGTGCACCGCTTCCCTGCTTCTGTCCTTCCTCTTCAATACCTCGGCCTCGTTGCTCCTTTTCCTTTATGAGGGTAGCTGAGCCCTCCTATCTTCACCGCTACCTTTAATGCAGTGGGTGAGATCTCTCTTCTTGGCCGCTTAGGTACTGTCATCTTCCTTGACTTCTCTACCCTAAAAGTCACGGTTTCCAACTCTTCTCTGCAACTAGAATCATGCTACGACATCGTAGCTCTATCTTATCTCCTCTCCACCAAAACTGTCTATCCGCTAAACTGGCAGCTTCTTCTGTAGCTGTGGGACCCTCCTCCAACAATCCCCTAACACTTACTTGTGGCTCATCCCCGAGCCACTACCAGCGGGCTTCTCTTGCTGTAGCTTCTCCTTGGATTCTTGTGAAGTCCGTTGAAACTTGTCCCGAAGTCCTGCGACTTCGTCCTGCATCGCTGCGACATGCTCCTGTGCCAAGTCAAGCATAGCTTGACTAATACTGGAGTCCTCTGCTACTTAGTTCGTAGGTCTCGCTTACCTTTCCTTCCTGTTATGCTCATAGTCTCGCCGCTTGCAAGACCTACTAATATTGTGCTTACCATAAGGATTCAAATTCCTGGTATCACGAGAACCCCTCTCTATCTGGGTTAGAGCTCGTACTATAAGGAAGATATAAATTTGTATCTTCCATGCTTCTCAAAATAAGTTTCTCAACCTAGAGCCCTCTATATGAAAGCGATACAAACCATGAATTCCATTCCGAGAACAAGCCTTTGTCTGAATGCTGGAATTCTACTATTTGCTGGGTTTGCTGTCCTCTTTCAAATTTATCCTCAGTGAATCGCTCCATGTATTCATGCTGCCTCTGATCGCCAGATTTTTGTTTCTTTGCCTTAGTAATCTCTTGTTCTTCTCTTATATGATCAGATAGGTCATCTTCCTTCTCCCGTTGCTTTCTTTTTCTCATTTTTACTTTCTTCCTAGCGGGATATTTCTTCTCATCATTCCATCGCTCTGCTTTCTTATCTTCAGTGATCGGCTGGGCTTTCTTCTTCTCCTTAGCAGAGACTTTGATGACATCTTCTACATCTTGCGCTTGACTCTTCATCCTTGGCGGCTATCTGACCTGTGATGTACCTAATTTCACAACCCTGGGCAGCGTCGTCATAGTGGACATACGGCCACCAGGGTCAAAACGTCTCAGCATGTCTTCTAAAGGTTCCTCCTCGGACAGAACCCACTCGGTGTAAAATGCTGGACGTGCAATGGCTGCAAATTCTGGAAATCATAGCACTCTGTAATGGGATTAGTTCTGCACAAGGAAACTGATCGATGCACTCTATAACTCTCGGCTCTTGAATTCTTGCAAATGTAACCCTCCCGAATGAATAGTTTCTGCTTTTATGCCGAAGATGATAATCCCGGATGCAACGGTCATCTAGATTGAATCCGTCAGTCATATTAATTGCATGGATGAGACCACACCCGTCATCCGATCCTCAATAAATACTGAAATCCGATCGAATTTCCCTTGAAGTGTGTGTATAGGTGCCGGTCTCGTCGAAGATTTACCAAAGTTGGAAAATTGATTACACTGCTGCCAAATCCATGGTAAGATATACCGGTCATTTCTTCATTAACTTCCTATCAGAAGGTGACTTGACTAGCCCTCTATTTCTTTGTGAAAGCGGGTATGTGGTATGGAGAGACATCACCTCGTTGCGATGCAACACCACATCCTCTGCTCAAAACAAACTTAAGCGCTTTTTTTTTTTCGCAGGCCACTGATGACTTGCGCAAAATGAACCATCCTTATGTGATTCGTCATACTTAGAATACCTGCCGGTGTAGACTAGTTCCCGGTGCGATGCCTCCTTTCAAATACACTGGACATCTACACCACCGTAAGCTGTCTAAGCTAGGGCTAAGAGGTGGAGTGGCTATCACTATAAAGCTTGATCCTACTGCCATTAATCAATGTGGGAAGAAGCTCCCCATTCAGTTTGCTAAGATGAACGACACCTCCCTCTGTAACTTGTTGTATCTAGTATGGCCCCAGCCAATGCGTATTGAACTTCCCTGGAAACTTAATAAACTTACTGTCATAGAGGAGTACTAGGTCTTTGATCTGCAGAGTCTTACTCTTAATGTGTCTGTCATGCCAAGCTTTTTCTCGTGCCTTCTGCACTTTCTAATGGAATCCAGCAATGAATCTGTCTTCCTCTAAGGCAAGCAGCTATGCTAGCCTTTCATCCATTGTGTCTGTATCAGCCATCCCGGTAATCTGAGCAATCCGTAAGCTGGGAAGAATATACTCCATAGGCATAACAGCCTCTTTTCCATACACCAAGCTGAAAGGTGTGTGTCCTGTAAGTTTCTTTCATGTGGTCCTATACGCCCATAATACAGCGTTAACTCTGAGGTCCCAATCATTCCTTTGGATGTTGCAGATCTTAGTAAGAGCGTTTTCTAAAATCTTATTAAAGGCCTCCACCGTATCATTAGCCTGTGGGTGGTAGGGAGTGCTCTTATGGTGCCAAATCTGAAATTCTTTCGTCAAGGCCTCAATGGTGTGATTCAAGAAATGTGTGCCTTGGTCACTCATCAAAATTACTGGGCATCCAAATCTACTAATGATGTTTTCAAAAAGGAACTGTGCGGCTGTAGTAGCATCACAATTTCTTACTGCTTTGGTCACTGCCCATCTGGTGAGGTACTCTATTCTAGTGATGATGTATCTCGTACCAGTGCATTTTCCTGGTAGGTTGATAGGATCCACAAAGTCTATAGCCCACTTGTCAAATGCGCGCAGTGTAACCTAAGGTCGCAGTGGCATTTCATCTCGTCGCGAGGGTTTTCCTACCCTCTGGAAGATATCGTAGCATCTGCAAAAATCCTTAGTGTCCTTGTGCAACGTAGGCCACCATAATCCTACAGCTAGGATTTTCTGCACAGTCAGCTTTCTGCGAAATGACCTCCTGTGGTTCCTGAATGTGACTCTCTGATGATGGCGTCTTTTTCATGCAGCATCACACATCTGCGCAGGACTTCATCTGGACCTAAATTGTATAACTGTCCTGCGATCAGGGTGAAGTCTGCTGCTTTAACAACCAACTACTTCTTTTGCTGCTTAGTAAACTCGTCAGGTGCTAATATTGTAGTGAGAAAGTGAGTGATATCAGCATAGTAGTCATCTGTGATCTGGATAGAAAACAACTGCGCATCTAGCAAATTGTCCTCTAGGTTACTCGGTTCTTCTCTTGAGTTTATCCGCGACAGATGATCAGGTCCAGCATTCAATCTTCTTGGTTTCACAATGATTTCAAAATCATACTCCTGAAAGAGGAGTAACCATCTGCAGATTCTCCCCCCTAACACTGGTTTATTGACCAGATACTTCAATGCGGAATGGTTAGTAAACATCTTGAACGAGGCACCCAATAGGTAGTTCCTGAACTTATGTAGTGCATACACCATAGCTAAGCCTTCTCTTTCTATCGTGGTGTAGTTCTTTTCTGCTGTCGATAGCTTTCTGCTGGAATATGCGATAGGATGATCAATATCCCCTTCTCCTGGTTGCGTTAAAACAACCCCTAGTGCGATGCCAGATGCATCCACATGTGCATGAAATGACTTAGTCCAGTCTGGAAATACTAAGATGGGTGTTGTAACCATATTCTCTTTAAGTGTGTCTAGGCTCTGCTGGCATTCCTCATTCCATAGGAATTTTACATCTTTCTTTAACAATTTCTCCATTGGTGCTGTAATCTTTGCATATCCTTTGATGAATTTTCTGTAGTACCCAGTATGACCAAGTACTGTTCTCAATTGCTTTACTAAGTTGGGTGCTGGAAGATTTACAATGATGGCGATCTTTGTGGGATCTACCATCAAGCCTTGTCTGCAAACAATGTGACCCAACAGAATACCAAATGGCACACAGAATATACATTTCTTCAAGTTTAGAGAAATCTGGTACTGCCTACATTTCTCTAACATCAGTCTTAAATCTCCTATGTGCTTGTCAATTAGTCCAAATACAGTCCAATCATCAAAATAAACTTCTAGGAATTTATGGATGTACTCTTTAAATACAGCAACTACTACTCTAGAAAAGATAGCTGGTGCATTTTTAAGGCCAACGAGCATTACTGTATACTGGAATGAGCCCCATTCTATTGCAAAGGTGGTCTTGGATCGATCTTCTGGATGGATTCTGATTTGATGATAGCTTGAAAAGCCATCAGTGAAAGAGTAGACCTCCTGTCCTCCCACATTGTCTAACACCTCGTCAGTGAACGATGTTGGAAATGGATCATGAAGCGATGCATCGTTGAGTTTACATAGATCGACACAGATCCTGATGTCTCCTTTAGTTTTCTTTTCTTGTACGACCATGGGACTAGCCCATTCGCTCTCTTCTACCGGCTCAATGATACCTGCTGCTAGCATCTTATTGATTTCATCCTTAACTTTTTCTTTATAGCGTGGATTTAATCTATATGGACGCTGCTTGACTGGTCTAGCATCCTCCTTCAATGGTATCCTCATTACTCCCAAGTATCCAACTATTCCCTTCATCTCTGTGAACTTGGTGGGAAATAGGTACTGATAGTCGTGTAGCAAGTATGCAATCTGTCCAACTGTTTCATCGTTCCAATAGTCTCCAATAGAGGCAAACTTTGGTTCTGTGTCTGTGCCAATATTGATATTTTTAATCTTGATGGGCTCTGTGATTGCTGGAATTTCTAACTGTGGTCCCTCAACATCGCGAGTCCCTTCTGACTCCGAAATTTTGGTGTTGCGAGGATCCTCATCCTCGTCCTCTGGTTCTGCTTCAAAGTTATATAACTCAAGCACATCTTTTAACTGAAGGGTCCACTCAGGCTGAGTTTGTACTGATAAAGTCAATCCTAAAATATATTACTCTTTATTATATCTAGGGCCTGATCAACACTTGGGTACTCAGATTCAAAAGCGAAGGTGAGTAGAAAGCTGTCTATCATAAGTGGCCATGTAGTTGTTCCCTTGCGTAGTTTAGTCTCTGTATACCAGTTCCTTGGAACTGTGTCCAAAGTGTGAATGTATCGGTGAACCCATTCATCCTCGAGAATGTTTGACCAATTCTGTTCACATGTCTGAATATGTGACCTGGGGTCACTTTCTCCTATATATTTCTGCTGGACATGCCCTCTGTCGATAGAAAATCTGATCACCATCAATCTCTTAATATCATCCCATGATGCGATATTCTCTTTATGTGAATACCACCATCTTGCAGGTGTGGCGTGTACTGCAAGGTCCATAGCTGCGATCCTTTGCTCGTGATGAATTTGTTGTTCAAACTGCTTGATAAAGTCCTGGATATCCGTTAGACCATGAAACGATGGAATCTCATTGATCTCTGTGCCAATCCATCGCAGTGACTTAGTCAAGTATGTGCATCTGCGCGCTGAGACTTCGTGAATTTTGTTCTGCCAGTTCTCTAGACCAACATCTGAATCTGATGCGCATGAGCTGTCGCATCACCAACTAATGTTCCCTTCTACAGTCGGATTGATGTAGTCGCTCTAGTTTGTGGTCATCTGATAGAGACTCTCTATGTTACGTGCCTCTTCCTCTGCTCGGATAGGTTCAATATATCTAGGACCCTGAAAAGGATCCAACGGTGTGATGACCTGGATCTGTGTGTCCTCAAAGGTCATTTGTCTTCTCTTTAGGTCGATAATGGCCATGTTACCAATCGCCCAATCAATGCCTAGTAGTGCTGGATATGGTCTACTATCGCCAATTATTTCTATAACTTCAAAGTCCGCGAAGCTGCAAACTCCGTCAATGTCAACTGGTACTTGCGGTAATCGACCCAGTGGTGATACTCACTGCTGATTAGCTAATCTCAGATGGATAGGCGATCTGACTAACTTAGGGCTACCCATATGTTCCCATGTCCGCTTAGTCAGAACATTTACGTCTGATCCTAGATCTAGGATCACCTCATCCATTTCAAATTCTCCAACCTGTGTTGTGAGTCGTATCTCTCTTTCGGTCCTTGTATGTCCTGTAATATTATGAACAGCATGTTGTGTACTGCTCACGGAAGAAGATGGCTGACACTGATATATGATGCATTGAATTTCTCCAATAGCTTGCTCATTTCTTACAAGTTTTAAGAAACTCTGCAGGAAGGAATGTACACTTCCTGTCATATCATCCGCATCGCATGTACTCGATGTGGTAGCCTGCGATATCTGTACAGGGCTAACGCCACAATATGCTTGCTGTGGTACGCCCCTAGACGGTGGTACCTGCGATCCTGATTGCATAGGGTCATCAAGGAAAGTCTTAGCTTATTGAAATGTCTGTTTATTCTTCTGTGGGTCAAGTGGTGTTGCTTTGTTAGGAGCTCTGCGCACCCACTCCTGACCTGTGTTCTTTTCAGTATCCTGCGATGTCTCACTAGTGGAAACACTACTGCGAGTCACAATGTTGACTCTTGGTTTTGGTTCTTCCTGCTCAGCAGCAATAAGTTGGATGTTCTGGTGTGCTTCTGGCTTAGGTTCTATGATCTTAGCTATCAACGTAGGACATTCCTCTATAGTGTGATCATAAGATTTGCAATAATTACATGTGGTGGTGGGACTCTGACAGTCTCTAGCATAATGTCCTATGACTCCACAGTTGTAGCAAGTAAGTGGTCCATGACCATGACCAAATCCTTCTCCACGGCCAAATCCTCCTCCACGTCCTCGTCCTCTGAATCCTCCTCCACAACCTCCATAAGCCAGATCATGCTGTGGTCCTGCTGCTGGACCCTGTGTTTTTTATTGGACTCTGTACAAGTCTTGCTTTGCTCCAACCATGAGATCATAGGCTCGACAATCGTGTTCATCATGGCCTACAGACTTGCAGAAGATGCAGTATAAGTTCTTAGGTGTCTGCACGTACTTCTGAAGTAGAGGGAACTGGTGAGGTAGATGTCCTCTTGTTTTACATATTTCACACCACGGCCCTTGGGTCTGTGGTAAGGGGTTTGGAGCCCCTGTCGCTAGATATTCTACAAAGACTTGACAGTTGTCTTTAGTATGGCCTTGTGCTTTACATCTTATGCACCATATGTCTTGCGCAACCTCTTTTCCTTTCTTAAGCTCATGCAACTGTAACATGAGATTATCCAACTGGTTTTGTAGATTTTTCATGCCTGTGTTGGTTTCCGCTAGAGGTGAAGCCTCTAGTTTCATTGCCATCTCCAACACGTCATCCTGTGTCTAGAGTTTCTACTGCATTAATGGTAGTCTGATGTGAGGGAGCAGTGCTGCAATAAACCATTCCTTATGCTGCTCCGGTGCAAACTCAAAGATGACTTGGTCTATAAGGGCTTTGAATTTATGATCAAAGTCCCATACTGACTCTGTAGGTAGCTGTTTGATGTCTTTGAGCTCTATAATGCACTGTGACTCAGACTTAGGTTTCTTAAACTCTTTAATCATGGCAGTCTTGATCTCGACAAGTGTTTTGGGTACTGTGGTATACTTCATATACCATGTTAAGGCTCGATCTCTTAGTGTGGTGACCAACTGTACAAGTTTAATGTTATCGTCATTGATGGTTTTAATGGTCCACATGGATTCACATAGAAACCAATGCTGCTCTGGGTCCTCTGCCCCTATTCCCTTAAAGATAGGTAGCTTCATATCATCCCCCATTCTATTTCTACGCGGTGGATGTTGATTTTTTGTGTTACTACCACTCGGCGGTGTAGCTGAAGGTGATGTAGCGGTGGTAGGTACTGTTTGCGAGTTACTGGATGGAGTTCCTACGGGATTGTTCTGTGTCCCGGTCTATTTCTGTGGGGTGTAAGGGTGGTAAGGGATATCCCCCTCTATTCTTTCTATGGTACTATGACTCTGTTGTCTAGTATTATCTGAACTGTCTTCAAATATGGGAGATCTGAAATCTACTTTATATTTCTTTCCACTACGTGTACATCCAATGTCATCAAAATCACTTTCAAACTCTTGTGACATTACTATCTTTACTTATTCATCTGAAACTAGATCCATTGTTCCTTTTTCATGTAATAACATCTTAATGGACAAGTTTAAATATTTTAGGTACTTACCGCGATATCCTTTGAAGAAGTAGTGCTCGGCCTCACTGAAGCTTTTTCTCTGGTCAACTGCAAACTCTGTGACGAATCCTTCTAGCACACTCGCAAGCCAGAAGTCTACTGCTCTCGTAATGGGATTATCAAGGTTCTTCACGGTCTGAATCAGCTCCGGTGTCTAGACAATGTCTCTTTTCTTCTTGAATATGCTCGTATCAGTCAACTTTGATAACCAGTCATAAAGATCATTCCAAAGGTCGCAAAAAATATCGCATGCAGGTCTGTAACGATATGTTTTTGTAACCAGGCCTCTGTACTCAGTTTAGGACTCCTGTTCTCTCGTTTGGAAAACTCTTTCTAGTTAGACCAAACCCACTCATTAAGTTCGTCTCTAGTAGGCCGCCACCAGAACATCAATGCTCGATTTGTTCAAAACCGGTAACGGAACCATTTTTTGGTTTGCATGGGCAGACACGGGTTTACTATAGTTAACCAACAACACCCCTAGCTCACTGGCCCTTTCGGTGATAGACCACAGAGTGGCTTGAAGTCTCACCTGAAGTGATTCTAATGGGTTGGCCAAGGACTCAAGTGTCTTGGACCAGGTTCTGTGGCAGCCTGGGTGTCTCGCAGCTCTTCTAGCCTGCGAGATTTCTCTCTGCGCGATGCGCACTTCCTCTTACTCACGATGAATCCAACCCTTATCGCATCGCTACACCTCAGGCAACGCGTAACTCCTTCCTATGCTGATTCTCAACCGCAGTGCACCACAGCTCCTCCTTGTGATATCCTACCGTTGCGGCTCAGCGTGCTCAGTGCTACTCGTTCCGACTTACGGGACTCAATATATGAGGTTGCTTAACTCTGTGACTCTTAACTATCTGGGATGAAATGTAGATAAACTCTTACACAAAATACTTATGGAATTCAACTTGCATTTATCTTCTATAGTGCTGTAACTGAGTAACGCATACATACATTAAACTGTAAACAAGGCCCATGTAATAACTAATAGATGCAACAAATAAACACAACACATAAATCAATCACATAACACAAGATTTTAACGTGGTTCACCTCCAGGATGGAAGTTACATCCATAGAACTGTGTTTCTATTATAGCTCGGGGGAAGGTAAACATAGTTTTGCTGCACCGCATATGCAGCTCGAGATATTCTGGGTAACTCCACACACAGCCTGGAGCTCTTCTCTCTTAGATCTCTTTTCTACTCTATATTGCACCTCTTACAATATACTCTTCCCTCTCTGTCTATCCCTGCGGATCATTACATGCATGCTCTACGAGCCAGCTACTGGTTACAATAAGATAACTACAGTAATAATAGAACCAGAGCTCGACTTCTACAACTGTCTAATAATCTACAAAAACAACTAACAACTGAACGAACCAACCCTTTACAATACAAAATACATCCCTTTATAGGCGGCCCGAAGGTCTCGCCATTACAACATTGTGGGCCTATCCTAATAGTAACCCAAAACCCTAACTAGTGACAGTCGACATATCTGTACTTGAGGTAGCCGCTTTCCGTCACACCACAGCTCTCTACAGTCTTCCATGATTCCCGGTGCTGACCATGGGTACTGTGCACTGCTTCCCTGCTTCTATCCTTTGTCTTCAATACCTTGGCCTCATTGCTCCTTTTCCTTTATGAGGGTAGCTGAGACCTCCTATCTTCACCGCTGCCTTCAATGCAGTGGGTGAGCTCTCTCTTCTCGGCCGCTCAGGTACTATCATCTTCCTTGACTTCTCTGCCTTAAAATTCATGGTTTCCAGCTCTGCTCTGCAGCTAGAAACATGCTATGGAATCATAGCTCTATCTTATCTCCTCTCCGCCAAAACTGTCTATCCACTAAACTGGAAGCTTCTTCTGTAGCTGCGGGACCCTGCTCCAACAATCAAGTATCACCTCATACCACATGTGTCCTCCCTAAAGACACCTAAAGCTATGTTTGATTCCCTAACCAAATTTTTTGAAGTGAAGAACATAAACTAGAAGATGACTCTCAGAAACCAACTGAAGAATGTGAAGATTCAGAATGCAGAAACCATCCAGTCTTACTTCACAAGAGTTTCTTATATCAAGGAACAACTAGAAGTAGTAGATGAAGAAGTGGAGAATGCTGAGATTGTAATGACCACCTTAAATGGTCTCCCTAGGACATGGGACTCTTTCATTCAAGGGATTTGTGCCAGAAAGAATTTAGTTAAGTTTAGTAGACTCTGGAAAGAATGTTCACAAGAAGAAGCTCAGATAGAAGCTCTAGAAGAAAAGATGGGAAGTGAATATCAAGCTCTCACAGTTCAATCCAAGAAACCCAGAAGGGACCACCATCATCATCATTCTAAAGGTAAGAACTCTTCCTACAAGAAATATCAACTCAGATGTTATACTTGTGATGAAATAGGACACTTTACAAGAGATTGTCCTAAAAGAAAAATAAACTCTCACAAGAAGAAAAACAACAAAATAAGACATCATGCTCATGCTACAGAGGATGATGAACCTTCCACAAAGAAGACCAAAAATGAAAGTTAAGATTCTTCAAGTGATGAAGAATATGTTTTGATTTCCACTCTCATGGGAAATATCACACATGGAAGCAATGATTGGATTATAGACAGTGGGGCTTCCAATCATATGACAGGATTCAAGGAATCCTTTGTGAGACTATTAGAACATGAATCACCTCACAAGGTGAAGCTCAGAGATGACTACCAATATCCAATAAAAGGTAGTGGGGAATATTCCTATAAACTAGACTCTGGTAAGTCTATGACAATGAAATAAGTATTGTTTGTACCAGGACTAAAGAAGAACCTTCTCTCCATATCTACATTATATGAAAAAGGAATGAGGGTTGCATTTATCGATGGTCAAGTAATCATGTGGCCAAAAGGAAAGACTATTGATGATGTAGTAGTAATTGGAGAACAAGAAGGAGGGTTGTATAAATTGAAGGGCCATCCAGAACAAGATTTGGTCCATGACATAGTAGAGCCAAATGAGATTTGGCATAGAAGGCTTGCACATGTGCATTACAGAGCACTACCACTTGCAAGCAAAGATGTTGAAGGTCTTCCAGAAATTCAAGAAAAACATTATGGTGTCTGCAAAGGATGTGCGAAAGGAAAGAATACAAAGAAGACATTTCCAAGTAGCAAGAGCAAGGCAAAAGGAATCTTGGAAATCATCCACTCTGATTTATGCGGTCCAATGTCATCAAGTTCTCTAAGCGGGTATGTATAGTATGTTTATTTTATTGATGACTTTTCTAGGAAGACATGGATTTACTTCATGAAGAACAAAGATGAGGTTTTCAGCAAGTTCAAGGAATTCAAAGCCTTGATCGAGAACCACACTGAAAAGAAGATTAAGACCTTTTGATCAGATAATGGAGGAGAATTCACATGAAATGAATTCAAATAGTTATGTAAAGACTAAAGGATTAAGAGGGAGTTGTCCACTCCATATAATCCACAACAGAATGGGACTACAGAAAGGAAGAATAGAACTATCATGGCAACTACAAGAGCTATGCTTCATGATCAAGATCTTCCCATGCATATATGGGCAGAAGCTTCCAGAACAACAGTGTATGTACAGAACCATACTCCACACATAGTACTCAAAAACAAGACTCCTAGAGAAGTCTTCTCTGGTAAGAAACTAGAAGTCAACCATCTCAGAATATTCGGTTGTCCTATGTACATACACATTCCAAAATAGAAGAAAACAAAATTAGATCCTTCAGGAAAGAAGGGTATATTTGTGGGATACTCTAAAAGCTCGAAGGATTACAGAATACATTTCCCAGGATTCAAGAATATTGACATCAGCAAGGATGTGACATTTGATGAAGACACAGCTTACAACAAATCCAGAAAGAAACCTGCTAAAGAACCCAAAGAAGTAGAAGCACCCAGAATTCATCATACAACCATGAACGAAGAAACTCAAGAAGAAGATCAAGAATTTGAAGAACCACAAAGACCTGTAGATCCACCTCAGGAGAAGAATCCTCACAACAGGAAACCTGCTTGGGTGCGAGAAGCTATTCAAGGTGCGAAAAGATATGGGGCTCCAGAATAGAATCACAGAGAAAGAAAGAGGACCAGATCCTGCTCCGAGTATGTAGCATTACTATGTGATTTCATCGATAAAGAACCTTCCAATTATGAAGAAGCGACAGAATGAAAAGAATGGAAGGATTCTATGATCAAAGAGTATCAATCGATCATGAAGAATGATGTTTGGGATGTTGTCCCAAGACCAGAAGGGAAGTCAGTTGTAATTTCAAAATGGATCTACAAGATCAAGCATGCTACAAATGGTAGCATAGAAAAATTTAAGGCAAGATTTGTGGCTAGTGGTTTCTCATAGAAATAAGGAATAGATTATGAAGAAACCTTTGCACTTGTAGCCAGATACACTTCCATCAGATCAATACTTGCTCTGGCTACAGTGATGAAATGGAAGATACACCAGATGGATGTCAAGACTGCTTTCTTGAATGGTGTAGTAGAAGAGGAAGTCTATGTAGAGCAGCCACTCAGCTTTGAGACACATAACAGGGAGTCTCATGTATGTAGATTGAAGAAATCCCTATACGGTTTGAAACAGGAACCCAGGACATGGTACGATAGAATTGACAGCTTTCTATCCAGTTTGGGATTTACCAAGAGTTAGATTCCAACCTTTACTACAAGTTTGAAGATGAAAACCCAGTGATGCTCCTACTATATGTAGATGATCTGTTTGTAATAGGTATGGATGGTTTGATTGTTGATACGAAGAGAAAGCTTGATGTCGAGTTTGAAATGAAGGACTTGGGTATGATGCACTATTTTTTAGGCATGGAGGTGTGGCAGAATGTAGATGGAACCTCCCTTGGACAATGGAAGTATGCAGTAGAGATCCTGAAGAGGTTCAGGATGATGGATTGCAAGGCCATGACCACACCTATGGCATCAAACTTGAAGCTATTGAGCGATGCTTCATCAGAAGCGGTTGATGTTACGATGTATCGCCACATGATTGGGTCCTTGATGTACCTGACAAACACGAGACAAGATATTTACTTTGATGTGAACACCTTGAGCCAGTTCCTAACAGATCCTAGAAATGTTCACTTGATTGTTGCAAAGCATATTCAGAGGTACTTGAGAGGTACAGTTAATTATGGGCTCAAGTATGAGGTGAGTCAGAAGATTAACCTGGAGGGTTATGTTGATTCAGATTGGGTAGGCAGTGCCATCAATAGGAAGAGCACTTCAGGGTGTTGCTTCAGTATGGGATCAGGTGTGATCTCTTTTTTTAGTAGGAAGCAATCCTGTGTGGCACTGAGCACAGCTGAAGTAGAGTATGTCGCAGCTTGTTCAGCTAGTTGTGAGGCAGTATGGCTGAGGAAGCTACTTTCTGATTTATTTGATCTCTAGTTGGATGCTACTTGTATATATTGTGACAACCAAAGTTGTGTGAATTTGTCAGAGAATCCAGTGTTCCATGACAAGTCGAAGCATATCGAGATCAAGTATCACTATATCAGGGATATGGTGCAGAGGGGAGCAGTGAAACTCTAGTATGTTGCAACGAACGAATAGATAGCTGATGTGTTGATGAAGCCATTGGCTAGGGTGAATTTTGAGTACTTCAGGGAGAATCTTGGTGTTCTCCAGATCGAGGTTCCCTCCAAATGGAAGTGATGAGTCCGAGAGCCATTATGACATGGTGAGAGGATTAAGTTCCTTCCATGGTCAGATGTAAGGGATGAGCCATTCTGTCAGGGTGAGAGGATTGGTTCCTTCCATGTCATATATGAGTGTTGATCCATTCTGATATGACTGTAGGATTGGTTCCTACATGATCAGACAGAAGGCTTGTTTCCATTCTTGGAATGGAGATTCCTAGTCAGTTACCAGGAATACTTGGTCTAAGACCGAGGGCCTTTCTGAAATGATTGTAAGATGTAGTCTTACATGATCATATGTGAGTGCATAACCATTCTGATGTGTCTTGAGGGATAGGTTCCCACTTGATCAGATATAAGGGTTGATGCCATTCTATGGGAGAATGGAGGCACCTGGTCAGTTACCAGGTAAATCAGTCTGGGACTAGGGGCCATTTTGATATGACTGTAGAATTGGTTCCTACAAGATCAAATGTGAGTGCACACCCTTCTGAAATTGGTTGTCAGATGTAATTGTAGAGCCGTTTTGGCATGAAGGATTGGTTGCTTGCATGGTCAAATATAAGTGCTAGGTCATTCTAATGAGTAGGTTAGATATAAGTATTGGGCCATTCTAACGAGTAGGTTAGATAAAAGTGTTGGGCCATTCTGATGAGTAGGTTAGATATAAGTGTTGGGCCATTATGACGAGTAGGTCAGAAGTAAGGGCTGGGCCATTTTGACATGGGAGAGGATGAGGTTCCTTCCATGGTCAGATGTAAGGGCTAGGCCATTCTAACATGGTGAGGGGATTAGGTTCCCCTCATGGTTAGATGTGAGTGCTGGGTATGCCTTTCTAATGATTCAAGGTCAGATGTAAGTGCTAGATGGGCCATTCTGACTTAGGGTCAGATATAAGCGCTGAGAAAGGCCTGCATGGAGGCTACGCCTACACCCATCATGAAAAAGGGCTGGCTCTATAGAACTTCCTGTGACGAGAAGAATCATGAGATAGCACCCGTGGTACTGATCCAGATTGAGTGAGGATATAGATCCAGTGATGATCCAGATCAAGTGATGATCCAGATCCAGTGATGATGTCCAGTTATGATCTAGATCGAGTGATGATCCAAATACAATGATGATGTCCAGTGATGATCCAAATTGAGTGATGATATAGATCTAGTGATGATTGCCAGTGATGATGTCCAAGGATGATCCAGATTTAGTGATGATCCAGATCCATTGATGATCCAGATCAAGTGTTGATCCAGATCTAGTGATGATGATCCAAATCAAGTGATGATCCAGATCTGATAATGAAAGATGACTTGAAGATGAATATGACAAGAGCTTGACGATGACCCAAATGATACAGAGAAGAATACTTGTGCTGTTAAATTGTGTCGAGAGAATACCTTCCTAGTTAAGAGGGAGTGTTGATGTAATTGTAACTTTGGAATGCATTTCACTTATATTTCTTATGTATTGTAACCTGATGTTTATTCTAGGATGTATTGTAATGTACTTGAGTCATGTCATGCCCTGATGTTCCTATTGGGAGTTTCTATAATTTAAACAGGTCATGTCAAGTCAAGGTGGGTAACCCTCCTATTGTCCAAGGGTTAAAGTCTCCGCAGTTCTGGGGCACTAGGGTTATTAGAATCTCCTATAGAGGTAGGTCCTAGTAGGGTTTAGTCAAGTCAGGAATTAGTATAAATAGAGAACTAGCCTCTCTATTTATCAGACACTCATCCACACTCATTTGTAGAGCATAGTTGAGGAAGAGAAAGACACTGGGGCAAGGAAGAAAGAGGTTACTTCTGTCAGGAGATCATCTTACTATTTTGGGGTTTTACTTTTGGTGCTGATTCTATCTCTGAGGAAGTTACGGGGTTTTCTCCATTTATGGTTCCGTAAGGAAAAACACTATGTTCATTGTCTCTTGTGTTTGATAGCTGTGCTTGTTTTTCTCTTAGTTAAAGATCCTAATGTTATGCTAGCTTAATGTTAAAAATATAACAGACTTATGGTCCTTCATCTTCTACTTGGTCGGAGCACCCTTATTATGTGTGGTACCTTGAACAACTTTGGTATGATGACTTAACCTTATTACTTTTATTGTTTTAATGTTATGTGACCACATGACCTATGGTACCCTACTCGAAGTGTACTCATCTTTATTTTACATTTTATTATGGTAACCACCCTAACTTAGGGTTTCCTAAGTGACCATTCTATAAGACTTTCCAAGTTTATATATTATGTTCATAACTTCACTCTTGGAGTACCTTGGCATTAAATAAGTATAGATACGATTTTTGTTGGACACGACATAGTGTTATTGATACTGTAAAGTTAAGTACACTTAAAGTAGGGTATCAAAGTTCATATGGTACCACTTCTAGGGAATCTAGACTTGTTTTTTGAATTGTGAACCGTAATCTCCAACTAGTGAGATCCAGCTGTGAAATCATGTGAACCTAAACCATCAACACTCTAACTCTCTCTCTCAAGGTATGTATTTTGACAACTTGTACTTACAATGGGAAGAGCTAACTCAAAATGTCTGAGTATAAGGCAGATCCAAATAAGATCTATCTAGCATTACTATTTTTCTTTAATTATTGTTCATTAGTTCAACTTCATTGTAATTTTGTTACTGATTATGTTCTATACATTGGAATTGATGACTCATCTCAATGAACAAATTTAACATAGTGACCAGTGGAGTTTTAAAGTTGAAAGAGATGAAAATTATGTTTGAATTTATTACAACAGTATTTTTTTGGATCTAGCTTTTTTTACTTCTGCTTATACAATGATGATAAAAAAATATCTGACAATATACATTGAGAGAGAGGGAGAAAAGATTAAATTCATTGGTCTTATTGGTCCTTTGGGTAGAAGGGTTGTTTTTCCACCTTTATGGTACACCTTTATATTATGTTTTATTATGGTAACCACCCTAAAACCTAGGGTTTCCTAAGTCACCATTCTAGAAGACTTTCTAAGTTTATATATTATGTTCATAAATTCACTCTTGGAGTAAATTGGATTGAAAGAAGTATAAATATGATCTTTTTATGGAGACATAGGGTTATTCCTGCTATAAAGTTGAGTGAATTGGAAATGATAACTCATCTCAAGGAAAAACTTTATCATAGTGACCAGTGGAGTGTTAAAGTTGAAAGAGATGAAAATTATGTTTGAATTTATTACAACAGTACTTTTCTAGATCTAGCTTTGTATTAGAGTCATAAATTATTCTTTAGGTACTAGGTTCCACATTCATCAACTAACCATTAATGGAAAACAATAACCATAAACCTGACTATTGATTCAAGTCACACTTCCTGAGAAATACATGGGTGAGATGTAATCTTGAATGATGTATCCCATGGTGTAGGAAGAACCAAACAGGTATTTGTCAAATATGTCTTCCTCAAGCAAGGATATTTTAGGAAGAAAAGAGGAAAGTGAGACATCTAGAAGTTCTACACTAGGTATATCAACTAGATGAAAAAAGATCAGAAAAAAAATTCCAAAGACACATGCAATTTTTTCTCACTAAAGGGGGGTCATGTTCTTATGAAGATGAGACCATAGGAGACATTGAGGTTCCCTTGAGGTACAAACATATAGTGAAACAATGGGTAAGCAAAGATCTTCCTTCCTCAACTAAACACATATTTTTGTGTGAATGAGAGGATATATCGAATTGCACCATCATCATTACATGGTTTGGGGTTGTTTTGCATGGATGGCATAATTATCGATTTCGACAGATGTATTGAATTGATGGACTACGTTGGACCCTGTTACAACTATACAGATTAGATGTGACTAGTCCAATATATAAGAAGTATGCTCAGATACATATTGTATGCAAATTATTTATAGTTGAAAGACAGGGATCAAAATAAAGGAGTGATGTTGTACATTGAAGGGAAGACAAAATCTATAGGGAATATTGTGGGGTTTATAAATAGTACACAACCAAGGTCTGCACTTAAGCAACCCAATTGCATATTTGAGGGGCATGAAGGAAACCATGTTTTTTTTTGTGACATTAAATCAATAGTTGCAGGGGAAGAGTTTCTTATTAATTGCAATTTGAATCGAATAGATACAAACATGGTCATTATTGGATGTGTACCTATAACAATTTACCCAACCTTTAATGACTCGATCTAATATATTATGTATTTTTTGGTAGTCTATTGTTCTATTTTAGTTAAAATTTTCTATATTTAAGACATGGTAGAGATCGGGGCATATCCCTAGCAACTGATCAGAGGAGTACACCTGCATCCTTGAGGCAACAGGTATACATCATTATAATTGTACAAATATAATATGAACAAAATGTTTATTTGTTATATTTTTGTGAGTATAATCATTACATTTAGATAATTTTATCTATGTTTTTGTTGCGGGGTATTGATCAGGGTATCTCCCTACCACCAGTAGATCATACAGTACCTGCCTCGAGGAAGAAAGTATACTTCATTGTTATTTTACTATTATAATATGTGCAATATGTATTTTTATTATTTCTTTTCATCAGTATATTAGTTTCATTTATATAATCAATTATGTGTTTTTCATCACAGATAAGTGATCGAGGCATCTCCTCGATAGTTCATCATAGGAGTTGAACATCCTTGAGGCAATAGGTAATCCTCGTTGTAATTTTACTACTATAATATACGCAATATTTTATGTTATTACTTACTATTCTTGAGTATATTGGGTTCACTTCGATATTGAATTATGTGTTTTTCATCAAAGGAAAGTGACTTGTTTTTTTCATGAATATGCTAGTTTCTTTTCGATAATGTTTTATGCAACTAATTGTTGCAGGTAAGTGATCGAGGAAATTTCCCAACTATTGATCAAATGAGTACACACTCATCGAGTCAACATATATGCTTATTTATAATTGCACAAATATAATAATACCAATATGTTTTCCATGTTAGGTATTTTTCTTGTGTATATTTCTTTCACTATGATAATGTTTTCTACATTTTTGTTGCAGGGTGCTGATCAGGGAAGGCCCCAGTTGTGGATTAGACGACACCATCCTCGAGACAGTTAGTATACCTAATTGTAATTTTTGAAATCAAACATGAGAAATATGTTATTTTATTATGTTCTTTTCCTCAGTATATTGATTTCATTTTACTAGAAATGTTTTCTATATTTTTTTTGCAAGCTACTGATTCAACAATTGATCTAGCATCAGATAAATCAATTGACATTGATGTGGATGAGATCATGTGCAATGCTAACATTGGATCTTCTCTAGACCCAATTAAAATGATAGAGAAGACCTTAAAAAAATTAATGAGGATATCCTTTGTCTACTATTCATTCAACCGCAGACAAATGAGATTAACACAAAGGTTGATGTTTTGGTGAAGAGATCTAAAGCCTTGAAAGTAAGTTGTAGTATCTTGAATTACATGATAAATTCATTTATGATTTTATAATTTGTACTTGTATATGATCGTGAACTAACAATTTGTTTATATATACAGGATTTTTTGTGCCCACAGACTAGTAGTGAGGGAGGTGTTTGTATTAGTGATGCTCATAGAGAGTCATCACATGAGCATATTACTCCACATGAATCACATGTGTTGTTTTTATCGACTGAACAATCGGTGACACCCTTGATTCCATATGTGATTTCAACCGTTAGTGGTTGAAGCATGCTAGATGGTACATAATAAGGGGTTGATGCAAAGAATAGCAATGATAATGGTCAAGCAGTATTTCCTGTATCTTCCCATGTCACAAGCACGACTACACTAGAGACAACATTTTTGGTGGACGAAAATCATATTCCCATAAAGATATAGAAGATACCTGGTATTTATACATTGTTTAACTTATTGTTTGTAATTTTATTGTAATATTATAAAAAAACACTATTTTACAAATAATGATGACATAATCGTCTTGCAAGAAATGATTTTTTTTATAAACATATAAATGATCTCTCATTGGAGATATTTGGTCCCACCATTTGCACAAGGTGGGATAAACAAACAAAAAATTTAAAATATGAGCTCACTAACCGCATGGTTGGCATGTTCGACAGCGAGAATTCAATGAGCGAAAATCCTAAAGAATCCTGACCAACATATGAAGATTGTGAGAGACCAATTTAGGGTTCATCTAGAAAGGAACCCTAGGTATGAGCATCCTCTAATGATTCCAACACGAGAGTGGAAAGCCCTAGTAGAATATGGAAAGGAGATGGCTTTGAGAAAAGAAGGAAAGATACCACCAAGAACAGGAAGGTATGCAATACATACTTTCAACAATGAAATTATAAACCTTATTATTATTAATTTTCAGATCAAATTTGAAACCTGTAACATATTTCAACCTTTTCATAGGTTGTAAGACACATCAAAGGCCACCAAGGCTAGACAAGAAACAAATTGGAAAACCCAAGCTTGGGCCTAGTGGTTGTTCCAATTTGGAGGAATGATTTGTAAGTATAAAAAAACCCATATTACATAAAAAACAAAATTGCAACTTATTTTTTGTTTTATTGAAATTTCAAAGGTAATTTAATGGCATTATGCAAATATGCAGGATGATCGATTCAATGAAGTGCCCATGGAGGAAAACTTGAAGCTTGGATTCGAAAATGGATTTGGATCTATTGTTGAATGCAAAAATAGCTTGTATGGGAAAACACGGTCTTCCGGTGATCCATCTCGTGTGCAGGTATATAAAATCAATGAATTTTATTTAATAATGATTACTTATGCAGTCTTTGCATTATAATTATTAGCAATAAAATTATGACTCAATTTTGAGCATGAAATCAATGATCCACCTAATTCCAAGGATGGAGGACAACCTATTGAAGGTCATGATTCAAATCCAGGTAATGAATGAATTCATATGCTACAATTTAAAAAATTTCATTTCAAATGGTGAATATTAATTGTACTTTTTCAGTTTTCAACTGCAAAGAATGTAGAGGCTCATACTATACCAAATGATCATATACAGGGACACATAGTACATGATGTGGCCACAACAGGTAAAAAAAAACTATGCAATAATTTTTAATGAAAAACTACTCATTATAAATTCATAAGATATCAAATTAACATTTTTACATTATTGCAGCAAATCCTGACCCCTAGCAGCAACATCCACATCGTGAGTACTCTACTAAGTAGACAGTATGACAAGTTGTAGATGCGACAAGAACTAAACAACAAGTTATAATAGATGAGTTGCTTGCTGATTTTTCTAAAAAAAAAAAAACCTATAAATAAGTGACTTAATAAATACTATCTATACTTATTTTTTATAATAAATTAAATCCACATATTTGCATATAAATTTAATATTTTTTTTCTAGTACATGCATTGGGTATGGGGAATTGAGAGTGATGTGAGGGGGGGAGGGGGGGAGGGGGGCATAAGAGATTCTTATTTCATGTGGCTATCCCTGATTAGTACATAATAATTTAATGGATAAATTTAATCTTGGAGAAAACCCCCCTCGATCAAACAAATCAACATCAAAGTCAATTTTGAATTCGTTGCTACTCTAGATCAAGGGAAGTTTGCTCCAATATTAGACATCTCTAAGAAATTATTCTTGAAAATAAGAGGAGCTTATTCATGAGTGTTATTTTGTTCTATCAATTATTTATTTTTTTCTCATCCAATAAATCCATTATTGAATCCAGGATGATGAGGGGATAGTCCAAAAAGAAGGCTCAGAAGGTGATGGGAAGCATTGTAAAGGTATGTTGACATTCTCATAAAAATGAATCTTTAGACTATTAAATAATGGTACAAATATGGATTGTATTTATTTTATATATATTTATGTAGGTTGAATGATTTGGAACTACATGTACTACAAAAACTTAAAAATGGTTGGGATGTGATGAGGGGACGTGTGTTGTTTCCAATTTCATTCCAGATTATGTTCATGTTATTGTCATTACAGATTATGTTCATGTTATTTCATTTTAGATTATGTTATGTATTTCATTCCAAATTAAGTTCATGTTTTGGCCGAAACAGAGAAACTAGTGGAGTTTCAACAAAGAAATTGACGAAGTTTTAGCAAAGGGAATGACGGGGTTTCAACATAAACTGGAAAACTTAGCGGAGTTTCGGGAATGGAAATTTTGGAGTTTCGACAAGGAATATGACAAATTTTTGGAAAATATATGGTGGGGTTTTAGACCAACATATTTCAATAAGTAATTATTGTCTTAGGCCTTTTGTAAGAGCTGCTTCATATGACTTATTAAATGTTACTGTTAGAACAATCAAAGTCATGTGTCATGTCCTTTGAAGGATGCTTCCTTTTAGTTTTTAAGTAGATAGGAATGTTTATTTTTGCATTATATTAAGGATCAACTATAGACACCTTGCTTGTGAGTCCACCTAGGACTATATGAATGTCTTCATTTATTTCAAACTTTGAAATATATAATATAATTATTCTTTTTGGAAAAAGAAAATGATGGAGATCGAAAATATATACAAGATTTAGGGAACAACGCGCTAAGTCATATTGACTGCTACTGTGTGTGCCTAACCTTATTCCTAACCCTTTCTCTCTCAAGGTATGTCATCTGTTACATTGGTGAATTATCCTTTCAGTGACAAGATCTGAAAATAAAAGTATCCGAGTATAAGGGTGGTTCAAAGCAGTCCTACAACATCATTATTACTGTTCTTTGTTAACTATTTTCCTAGTACTACTTGTTAACAATAAAATTAACATCCTTGAGAGTGTTTGTCTGAAAACATATTTCTATTTCTTCTGCAACATGAATATCATAATTTTGGAAATATTGAAGGCTTCAATCTCTCTTTTGACCACTTCTTCCACAAAGGAAGAAATGTTGAATACAAGGTCGCTCTAAAGAGGCCAAATCCATGACCACTTAAGGGCCAAAACCCAGTTCCTATAACTTACACCGTGGAAAAAAATGCCTAGGATGGGTATTAATTATCTTGGAAATACTGAAAATCAAGTTTGATGCCTAAAAACTAGGTAAAGTGGGGTTTTTCAAGGAAATAATAAAAAAGATTCAAAAATCCTAATCCCACATTCATGGTTAAGAGATTGGGTGCACAATCCCAATCCTATAAAAGAAAGGCATATGAGGTGAATTGGAGGAGATAAATTAGAGAGTAAAGGCATGATGGAGGAATTGAGGGCTAGAGATCACTTTTCTACTACAAATATTTTGGGAATAAAAGGCATGGATGGTAGAGGAGTAGGTCTAGGCTATAGATAAGAAAGGAACTTGTAAGGGTTTGAATTATTTCTCCATGTTCATCTATTATGAATCAATTCAATATTCTTCCCACTTCTTGTTCAATGTTTTCGTTTCAAGATTCTTGTTGATGTAGAATTAGTAGGCAATTAGATCTAACCCATATTTATCAAAGATATTTTGGTAGGATAGTAAGAAGTTTTGTGGTGATATTTGTAGGTGTGAAGGAGACTCAAGGAGCTGCAAGGAAATCCATCTATGGACTCCATCAAATAGCAAGGATATAAAGAGGTATTCTCCTCTCTTCCTCCCCTTCTCAAACTCCATGAAAGAAGGTTGAGATCTTAAGATTATTGTGATAATTGATTTGTTTTATATAAAATGGGCTTGACCCACCCCATAGAAATAGGAGAGTATGATATGGCTTCAACTGTAGAATACTCCACTAACAGAATGGTGACCTCGTTGGGGATCTAAGGGGTTCTTCTCTTGAAACTAGTTTTATTGATTTTTTCCCCTTGTTTGGGTGATTTTTACCTTTCAAATATTTTAATGCATGCTTTATCTTGGTCTTAGGAGGCTTTAGATTAGTTCTGGAGGTCAAAATTGGCATGATTCCACCCTTAATTTTTCATTGATCAAGATTTTGGTTCCCAGATCTAAGTTCTTGTACTTCTCTAACTTGTTGGTTCCATTTAATGGGATACATAGAGCACCAGCCTCATCTAGCACCCTTTCAGTGACTACACAGAGCACCAATGGCACTTTGCTCATCTATAACAGAAGTGCGTCAATCAGAGTGTGAAAAATGTCATGGGTTCTTGATGTTTTGGGCATAAAATCCTCACTGTGTTATCTATTTTGAGTGATTTTGTTTTGCTATGGAAAGCTTAGAAAAACCTCTAATTTATTTTATAGTCTAATCGCATTTATTGTGGTCAATTTGTGATGATTTTTTATGATTTTAAATTTTGGTGTGCAATTGACTTGAGATTGAAAAATTTTGAGATCACTGATTTTTGGCCTTGGATTGAGTTCATTTTAGAATTTGTAGAACCTTAGTTGACATACTAAACACTTATTGATTCTTATTATGACCTTTTAGGATCATTTTTGAAAGATTTAGAGACATTTTTCCTCAAGTTTGGAAGACTTGGAAACCTCCTTGAAAAACTAGGAAAAATCACATTGAGAAGTAGTTTTTTTTAGTGTTGTTCAAAGTTTTCTTTAAAAAGAATGCTCACATCTGAAATTTTATGGCATGTTTACAATTTATATCCTTTATTTCACTCTTGAACGTGTAAAATTTTGTCTAATTTGGTCGTTTTAGTCACATATTTGCATAAGGAAATTATTGAAAAAATAAAGAACATAACACATTGTTTCAATTTATGAACCTTTAGGCCATGAATTTTGAAGTCACATGAAGTTGATGACCTGCCACACAAATTGAAATCACAACTAAGAAACGTTTAATACCATCATTTCAGATCAAATTCACATAAATTCTAAAAAATACAGACCTATAACTTAAGATTAGTTCAAACACAATGAGAGGACCTTGTTCGTTATTTTCAATTTCTTGATATAAGTTGTGTTCAAGCCATAGGTTTATTTTTGAGCAAATAGTCGAGCCACAAGTATCCTCTTCACTTGTGCTTTCAGGTGGTCCTGTGAATGAGAAAGTGGATCTCAAGTGTAATAGGTCTTTTGAATTTTTGAAGCATATTGTCGATCCACGTGTATCCTCTTAACTTTCTCTTTCGGGCGGTCGTGTGAACGAGAAAGTGGATCTCAAATGTAAATGCTTGTCAGTTTAATAATTTCAAGAGATACTTAGAATTTTGTATTGATTTTCAAACCATCAATTTGGAACACTAAACTCAACATTCATAAATAAAACATAATGCAATTGACAAATAAAAATTGAATCATGATCCTACATGTAAACATGAGTTTAAGAGACTTATTAGAAAGAAGAAAAAACATTTAACATTAAAAAAAAATTCATTTCCAATTAGTGATAGTTGAAGAAAATCGAACACATCTTATGTTTGAATCCAACATCTTGAACCCTTGCTAAAAAATTGAAAACTGTTTTTTTCAAATTTGTAAAAGTGATTCTATTTTTTATGCATGTTTGAAGGATCTCAAAGAAACTCTTACTCTTCCATAGTATAGAATTTCATTGAAATAAAAGAAAGAGTACTAGGAATTTTTCATTTGATTGTTTCAACATTTTGAGTCACAAACACCATGAGTTTCAACATCACTCCTCGAAACTAAGAAAACTACCCTAAAATCAATGCTTAATCTAAAATATATCAAGATTTTTTTTTATATCACCAACATAAATTAGACTAGGGGTTTGGAATAAGATTGGAGAGTTAACACTCCAAGGCCATAAAAATTTGAAACTAGTATTGATTAAAGATAATCAAATCCATTAGTATCAAAGAGTGCATGCTGGGAAAGCGCTTCTAACACATGCATTAAGCACGAGGTCAATATGAATTAATAAGGGTGGTACCCCCCCTATTACGTATTTGGTGGGATATGATTACATCATAGTATTCCAGTTAAGTGACAATTCCTCGGGGTGACATCACTTTGTTGAGATATGGGTGTATCCATGAAGATGGGTGTCTATTTTGGGGGTTCTTATGAGAATTTTTTTTTTATTTTTTCATGTTTTTCAAATTTGGGCGAATGAAAGTGATATTTTTGTTTAGAATTTAACTTTCAAGTAAAAGAAATTTTTTTAGAGAATTATGTTAGCTTTCTATTCATAATTTTTTGAATTTTTTTTATTGATATTTGATATGTCATTTTGGAAAATGTTTGGCAGTGTGTCCTTATAAAATAAAAGGACTAAAAAATAGTCATGTTTGGTTGCACCCGTAAAATCATTGTTAAAGTCGTTTTTTGCAAAAAAAAAATATGCTACGACAATATACACACAATATACTATTGCGATCACTATAACTTTGTAACCAACAGATCTATATACTAATTATAATATTTTTTTGAATTCGATCAATGGGAAAACCTTGTCAGTTTTAAACATGTTTTTGGTTGCACCACTTTTCTCTCAATTGACTATAAAAATTAAAAATCTATGAATACCCTTTTGAAGTAGACACTCGAATTAAGTGCACCATATTTGTTTCAATTTTTTTGGTGGTGTATTTTTAAAGTTATATATTTTTCATTTCACTGCATTTTGAAAGAGATGAAACTAAACTCGAAACATGTTAAGAAACAAAAAATACATAAATATCAGATCTCACCTATACACAACAAAATCTATACCTACGGAAAATAGATTTAATGATGAAACTAAAGGTATCAAGTCTTATAGTCAATTTGTAGTGTAAGGCATCCATTTTACATTCCAAAAATGGAGAAACCTGAAAAATATGTAGGTTACAGGTTTCAGAGGTTATTCGGCTGAACAATTGTTCAGCTGAATAATTATTCAGCTGAACAATGTTTTTCCGTAACGAATACATTACAAACAAGGTTGTTCGACCGAAAAACTAAGTGCAAAAAAAATTTCATTGGTCGGAAAAAATAATCGCATAAATAAAATGAAAGAGCCTCATTATTTTCACACCTCTTCATTTTGTATAAGTAAAACGAAAGAGCCTCATTATTTTCACACCTCTTCATTTCGTACAAGTAAAACGAAAGAGCCTCATTATTTTCTCACCTCTTCATTTCCTATAAGTAAAAGTATTTTTGAAGGAGATTTCAGAGGAGATTTCTTTTGCCAAAGGGTTGTTAGAAGGTATTTTCCCTCTTATTTATTTTCTAGGGGTACATTCAAAGAGGTTTTTCCCAAGGAATTTTTTCCAAAGATTTTGTGTTCTAAAGTATTTTTGAAAATAATTTATTTGTTTGCAAGAAGTTTTTTCATAGAGTATTTTTCCAAGATATTTTTCCAAAGTAGGTTATTTGTTTGAAATGGGTTTTTTTCCAAAGAGTTTTTTTCTTTCTTTCAAAAAGTCTTTTTTCCAAGGAATTTTTGCAAAGTAGGTTCTTTGCAATGGGTCTTTTCCAAAGATTTTTTTTGCAAAGTATTTTTGCAAATGAGTTTTTTTTTTCCAAAATATTTATATAAGTTGTTTTTTCAAATAAGGTTTTTTTTCAAAGAGTTTTTTTCCAATTGTTTTACAAAGAAGATTTCTTTACAAGGTGTTCTTATTTTTTTCCAAGGGTTTTTCAAAAGGAGATTAAGCAATCATGGGCAATAAAAGAAACTGTGAAAAAAAAAAGTGATCGTAAACATGATGATGATGCTAATAGAGAAAAAAAAAACTCAGAAATATAGCCAAAAGAGCAAGGGTTGCAGAAACAGAAGAAATAATTGAAGATACAAGAACATATTTACATGACACTATTGATGAAATGGAAATTGAAAATAGGGTACAAGAAGAACAAATGGAAGTTGAAGAGGCCATTGTTGAAGATATAAATAGTGATTTACATGTTAATGTTGATGAATCTAATATTGAAGATCAAAACCAAGATCCAGAAATTGGACTTGGTATGTATATATCATTTATTTTCGAAATTCATTTTTCATAATGAATTGTATTTTTGGACATATGTTAAATTTAATTTAATTTGATGTATAGGTACTTTTACCATTGATGATGAAATGTTAGAAGACATTGATTGAGACAAATATGGAGAAAAATTACCCATACATGTTGCACGGTATCTTGCTACAAAAATTTATGATGATATTCTCAAGGATTGTTCAATAGCAGGACAAGCACAAATTTTGAGATGTTTATTGGTGTCCAAGAAGTTAGAAGGTGCTACGTCATTATTTGTTATTCACAAGGCGACAAAAGAGTCGAAACTGAAACATAATGTGATAGAAAATATAGGTGATGCAATAAGAAAATTTGGAAAATCCAGAAAGAAAGATACCAGTGCTGCACATAGAGCAATTCAGACAGCAATTGTTTCAGCTAGTACTAGATTAAAATGTTTGACAACACAAATAGCACAAGCAATTGGAACCTCAAGAAAGACATTATACAAACATAGCAAATTCATAATGCGAATAGATGAAAATGATGAACTTGCTTGTTGGGCAATTATTTGTAGACAACCTTACAAAGATAGAATGGGAGAAGGTGTTAAAGATATTGTACATAAATATTGGTTGGAACATGCTCGAGTTTCACCAAATTCAAGGTATGTGATACTACAAAGAGTATCATGAAATTTATATGAAATCCGTCCAAAACATATAATGGAAATGACACAAGTACAATTGTTCAATAAATTCAAGGAAGATCATCGTGGAATTAATATGTCGATCACTACATTTGTGCAACACAAACCATGGTATGTTAGACTTGTTACTATACGTGACACATGTTTTTGTCATTATCATGTGCAATTTCAATTATATTATGACATGTTTCTTGAATTTGGTAAAAAAATTTGGAAAAATTCACCACCTCCGCCCACAGTATGTAAATTGATATCTCAAACCCTATGTGAGAGAAATCACGATGAATTATTTTATAATAAGAAATGTGTCAATGGAAAACATTGTCATGGTTGTGGAAATCTTGTTTTATTCCACAATAAATACCCTATCGATAATGATCAGTCACTTTCAAATGTAACCGTTGATTGCAGAAGATATGAAAACAACATTTATTCTACAAGTTCTAGTGATGCACATTCCAAAAGAATTGAATTGCGAGAAGATAAAACATGTGTGACAGATTTTCTCAAGAAATTTGAAAGTGAAATTTATAAATACACCAATCATTCACATAGAGCATGATGGCAAGACCTTCAATTCAAAAATTCCCATGAAATTTTTCCAGCTGAAACAATTTTGTCTATAGTTGATTTTGTAGAAAACTACACATTTGCTGCACAAAAAGAGATTCAACATGAATACTATCATTCTGACCAAGTTTCGATATTTGTCCATGTTCTATATAGACATTATCAACAAGATGTTTATGGCATTGAAAGCACGTGTGACAATCGATATGTGATTAAAGAATATCACTTTTATATCAGCAATGATTGTACACATGATACACATTTTGTTCAACATTGTATTGAAATTTTTTTCTATGATTCATTAAAATTCAATGAACATTGGATATGGTCGGATGGATGTGCGGGAAAATTTAAATCTTCACGATCATTTTTTTGGTTATGTCGACTTCATAAAGCAATGAACATTAAACATTGCTGAAATTTCTTTGAAACTGGACATGGAAAAGGTGAACATGATGGTGCAGGAGCATGCGTAAAAAGAGCACTTCAAAGATGGAAAATGAACCATTCTTCTAGACGATTCCATTTAGTTGCAGAGGTTGTCCAATGGTGTAAATAAAATATAAGCCATGATTGTAGTCAACAATCAAAAGATGTGCATAGGTATGTACATTATTTTTTTAATTTATATTAATTGTCAATTTAAAAAAATGTATGTACTAACATTGAAGTATTTGTACGCTAACATTAAAAGTTGTCATTTGTGATTTATCATTTATTGTGTAGGTTTTTTTGTATTGTTGGGGTCCAATATATAGATAGATCAATACCATACAAGGCTAGCACCACACATGGGACTAGAGAACTTCACTCTATTCAAACAAAATCGTTCCAAAATGTGTTTACATTTGATAGTAGAAAGAAAACATGTTTTTGTCATATTTGCATTGAAAATTTTGAATCTACAGAAGTTTGTGAAAACATAACGAACACCTACGTAAAACATTGGAAACACACAGAGATTAATCCAAAAGGGAAAATTCCACTAGCAAACATAGAAGAATTAGAATCAGAAGAAATAAAAATATCATATGATGGCGATAGAATTTCAGATCTTGTTAGAGAAGGTAATGATGTTGTTGATTGTTCAATATTGTCCATCACCTTATGTTTATATAGTTAATTTAATTCACTTAACTCCAACACCAATTGTAATTTGCATAGGAGATATTTTCATTGTGATTGCACCTTTAGACAACAACGAAAATGTAAAATATTATTTGATGCAATGCACTAAAGGAAAAATGAAGTTATTGGAGGACTACAATGACAACGGATTTACATACGAGAGATGATCCATCATTTTAAAAGGCTATTTTTTGCAGCAAACCCGTTTGACTGAAAATTATGTCTACTTTCAGGATTATGAACCTGATGTTATATGTTGTCAGTATAGTCATTTAGTATGTGCATCTCGAATAAAATTGGTACAAGTTGGATAAAAAAAACTTAAAAAATAAAAAATGGAAAATGTCCAAATATGACCATGAACGGATAATTGAGGACATAATTCCATTGCGATGTTTTTAACTATATCATTTCTTATTTTATGTTAAGATTGGATATCATGAAGTCATTGAACTTTAATTTATTAAAATTCAGAATCAAGTTGCTAATGTTACCTTAGTAATAAAAAAATATTAGAATTCAAAATCAAGTTGCTAATGTTACCTTAGAAAATTTATTGATTGAGCTATAATTTATTAGAATTCAGAATCAAGTTGCTAATTTTACTTTAGTAATAAAAAATATTCCTATCAAAACTTCCTAACATTACTAACATTTCCTAACATTCATTTCTAACATTCCCCACATTGATTCTTAACATTAGATTGCATCTAACATTCCTAACATTCCTAAAATTCTTAACTTTTCAACATTAAAAATATGTTACATATACAAACATACATAAATTTACTAATACATACATTCATATAATTGCACTTATCTAAACTTCCTAACATTAATTCTTAACATTCATATATTTACACCTATCAAAAATTCCTAGTTCATTTCCTAACATTCATGTATATTTGCACCTATCAAAACTTCCTAGTTCCTTTCCGAACATTCATGTATATTTGCACCCATCAAAACTTCCTAACATTCCTAACATTCCTAAAATTCTCAACATTCATATATTTGCACCTATCAAAACCTCCTAATATTCCTAACATTCATATATTTGCACCTATAAAAACTTCCTAACATTACTAGCATTTCCTAACATTCATTTCTAACATTAACATTCCCCATTCCCACATTCACTCCTAACATTCCCCATGTTCATTCTTAACATTAGCATTCCCCATGTTCATTCTTAACAAATTGGATTGCTTTCATTCTTAACGTTAACATTCCCCATATTCGTTCTTAGCATTCCTAACATTCCTAACCTTTACATATACATGTATATAATCCAAAAAACAATATCTAAGATCAATGTATGTATGTATATAATCCAAAAAAACATTCATGAACATTAGAGTTCAATGTACATGTATATAATAATAAAAAACAGTCATGAACATGTAAGTTCAATGTACATGTATATAATAATAATAAAAAAAATTCATGAACATGTGTATAATCCTAAAATTAAGCTCCTTTATGTCTGAATCAAAGAAGTCCACCACTATCCTCCACTAGGGTCTTCCCTTGGACTCATAATAATCTGAAACATGTATAAAAACAAATTATGAATATCATAAATTATTTAAACAATTTTAAATTAAAATCAAAACATTAAAACATTAAACTAGTATATAGAAGATCAATACAAATATTAACAAAATTACCTCAAATTCTTTATCATTCAATGGAGTATTCTCTTTTCCTCTAAAAGGTGGAGGAGACCCAAGCTGCAACATGTATAAAAAATAGTTTATAAATCTTACAAACTATTTAAACTATTTTAAACTAAAATAAACTATTAAACTTACAATTCCACCACTATCCTCCAATGGAGTCTTCCCTTTGCCTCGAAAGATTGAAGAGACCCAAGCTTCAACATATATAAAAGCAATTTACAAATGTCAAAAATTATTTAAACTAATTAAACTTATATATCAGAGAACAATTTGGGTAATATTACATACCTTGAAGAAGAAACATGTAAAAACATTACTACTTTTTCTTCCTCTAAATTTTATGCGTAGATTTGTAGATATGGGTCAAGGATTAATATGAGTCATAGATTTGATCAATCATATCTATAACTCCAAATAATCCAAGACCCATTTCTACAAATAAAGATAAATGACCCCTCTTTATATCAATGACACTGCAACCATAGATGATAAGGAGGAATCATCTCTACCACTATTGCCATGTCGATGATCAAATGAATGTGAACTATACAATAAGCTTGAATCCAGAGGTGAACACGATAATCTTTGATTTTCATTTCGGACACCAACTCCCAAAAAATTTGATGACCACCTACGCTTCTGTCTCAATGCTGCTCTCTTTCCATTGGATATGATATCTACAAGTTTACAGAAATATCAATTTCTACATGTTAATTAATCAACTTCAAAAACCTAGCTACTATAAAAACTAAGATTTCAACAAGGACCTAGATATCCCTTATATTATCTAATAATTCTTTAAATGATTATAGCTAATTTATTATTTATTTCCATTTGATATGATATCTACAAGTTTACAAAAATATCAATTTCTACATGTTAATTAATCAACTTCAAAGACCTAGCTACTATGAAGCCTAAGATTTCAATAAGGACCTAGACATCCCTAATATTATCTAATCATTCTTTAAATGATTATATTTAATTTATTATCTATTTCCATTTGATATGATATCTACAAGATTACACAAATCAACTCATATCATGTTCAAATTCTACATGTTAATTCCTCATCTTCAAAGACCTAGCTACTAAAAAAACTAAGTTTTTAATAAAGACCTATATGTCCTTAATATTATCTAATATATCAACTCATAACATATTCAAACTCTACATGTTAATGCCTCAACTTCAAAGAACTAACTACTATAAAAACTAAGTTTATATTACCTAGATGTCCATCATATTATCTAATAGTTCTTAAAATGAAAATAGCTACACTATTGTTGGATGTATGAGAAATTAATGTAGCAATATCTATGTTTTTTATGTGTTTTAGATTTTTAAAACTACCTTTCTAATAAATACCTAAATGTCTCTAATATTATCTAATAGTTGTTAAAATGAAAATAGCTACACTATTGTTGGATATATAAGAATTAATGTAGCAATCTTTGTGTTTTTGATGTATTTTAGATTTTTTAAATTAATAGAATCAATATCATCAAATATGAAATTAAAGCTACATTTATTTATGTCAACTACAAATATTTTCATTATTCCATAAAATCATAAAAAATATCCCTTATGCTAAGTAAAGTGATCAGAGTTAGAGTTGATGAACTCTGCATGGACAAAGTTGATGAACTCTACATGGATAGAGTTCATGAACTCTGCCCACATAGATAGGGTTCATCAACTCTGTCCACATGGATAGGGTTAAGCTCATCACTTCATGTAAACAGAGTTAATCAACTCTATCCATGGATAGAGTATTCATTCATGAACTTTGTCCATGGACAGATTTAATACAAATATCTTCCTTATTACACCTATGAACTTAGATTAAAATTATAAAAAAATGCACAATATCTTAATATAATAGTAAGTATAAATTGTAACTAATAAGAATTATACAATTTATATGTTTCTTTTATGATTTAGATTAAAAATACATAAGATCAAACAGATCGGTAATCAAAAAATCTGATGTTTTATGTGTAATAATGTTTTTTTTATGATTTATATTAAACCTACTAAAATACCTTTTGCTAAGTAAAGTTATCAGGGAAAGAGTTGATGAAATCTGCATGAACTATGTTTGGCTAAGCATAATCCATTATTTTGTCTATTTGGACATATTTGATTTACTCTATTCACATGTGGACAGAGTTGATGAACTCTATCCATTTCGATAGAGTTCATCAACTCTGTCCATTTGGATAGAGTTCTTCAACTCTATCCATCTTGACAGAGTTCATGAACTGTCCATCTGAGTGTTGATCAACTCTATCCAAATGGACAGAGTTCATCAACTCCTTCCATTTTATTTAAATTATTAAATATAATTTAAGTTAAAAATATTTCATTCTAATTAAAATAGATTATATCAAATTCTAAAATCATATAATTTATAATTAAAATTAACAAAAATTTATCGATGGTCATGAATAAAAAAATCCTTTAGATTACAATTTAAAAAGAAATCAATTCAACTCATAGCGTTGGGTGATAAAAAACAAATCTGGTGATCAACTCTGTCCAAATGAACAGAGTTCATCAATTATGTCCAAATGGGCAGAGTTGATCAACTCTGTCCACATTTGGACAAAGTTCATAAACCCTGTCAATTTGGACAGTGTTCATCAACCCTGTCAATTTGGACAGAGTTTGGACAGAGTTCAACTCTGTCCACCTATCTCCCCATTGTCAACCAGGTTTAAAGCATATATTCATAATTTGGCAAATTACCATATAAATTACATCTTTAAAACTTTAATAAAGAGGAAAATAGCATTAAGGGCAGGGATTTTTGAAATGGTTTAATCAATTTTTTATTAAAGTCTTATGAACTCTATCCAAATGGACAAAGTTGATTAACTCTGTCCAAATGTGGACAAATTTCATCAACTTTGTCCAAATATGGATAGAGTTCATCAACTCTGTTAACATGGATAGAGTTCGTAGACGACTACCTTCGACATATAGATATTAATTAAATTTAAAATTATAATATTTATACAATACCAATTAACATATGCAAACTTTAACTCTGCAATATTACGATGAAAAATGAATGCCATTGAATACAACAAGAGATAAATCACATATTAAAAGTTTCAGATTATAAAATCAATTTCATAAAAATTTACCTGACAAGGGGGAGCACAGCAAGACCAGACCACGAACAAACCCTCCAAGAAAAGACCACAAACACCACCGCGAAGTGTCGTCCACGAATAGATCTCCATGCTGAACATACCTCCATGACGAACAGACCATCGCGAAGCGACCAACACAAACAGACATCAAGGCCGAAAGGAAACTAGACAGTGTTCGGCCTCCACATCGAATACACCATCATGGCCTCCATGGTGAAAAAACCATCACGAAGCAACCTCCATGAATAGACCTCCATGTCGACAGGAAACTAGTATGTACACATCAAGAGGAACGGTGATGTGGACGAGGATGACAGGAAACAACAAACAAATCAGGTGATGGGAGAAACATGACAGGATGAAGACAAATGACTGTAGGTAGAAACAATGAAAATGGGGTCGGAGCTTTCATTTTATGCGAAATAATTATTCATCCGAAAAACTATGCGGCCGAATAATTGTTAGGCTGAATAATTATTCGGCCGAATAAGTATTGAAATGATCGTAAAAATTGTCGAACGACTATGCGTTCTGTCAAATTAAACATTTCACCGTTAATGTTATTCAGTCGAATAAATAATTTGTTATTCGGCCAAATAAATTAATTATTCAGTTGAATAAATATAGTTAGTCAGCCGAATAACGTCCGCTATGTTGTTTGGACACCCGATTCTCACAAAACTGTTACCCAACTTTGCATTTTCTCCCATCTCTATTCTATGTGAGGTATCCTAGATTGGCGATTTCCCTACCCGACCACTAATTGTGAAGTGGTAACCATAGTTTATTTTCCTAGGGCATTGCATGGGTTGTTGCGAGTGGGGGACACTTGCAATACCTGAGACATACACAATGTTGTTTCAGCTCCTTGGGAGAGTGAGTAGCCCAGATCTAACACTTTCACCCTTGGTGATTGAAGAACAGTGTAATTGTTTCTCATACCTTCACTATTTAGTAATTTTTGAGGCATAATGTCCCTTAGGAGCTACTAGTTTTGGAAGGCCCTCTAAATCTAGCTTTTCAATGAACTCTAGTTCTTTGGAAAGAATTTTGCTTACTAATTATCTTAGGACATTTTTATATGTGTGGAAAATTTTATTTTTCTTGATTCTAGCCACCTTTAGGATTGTTTGACTTTATTTTTGTATACTCTCATAAACCATTCCTTTTATTAAACTTTAGATTAATTATTCTCCTGATTCACCCGTCAAGGTTGCAGTGATGTAAGTTACCTAAGTTTGAGGGTCCCACTACATTGTGGAGGATGATACATTAACCACATATTTGTGACTTTTAAACTGAACTACTTATAAACCCAATAAACTATTACTAGAGAAGAACAATGTCAAATCAATTCTAAAAATTTGTCACATCATGGATGAAACATAGATAGAATTGATAATCTTACTTTAGTTGAAATTGAAAAAAGACAATATCACACATTTTCTCACGTAAATCCACCCTTATCACATCCTTTAAACTTAATCATACTTACCAAAAGTGAGTCACTAGTTAGTCTTTTAAAAGTTGGATTAATATGCAAAACCACTTGACCCTTTGGTTTTGTCAAGAATTAACGGGACCATATCAATGCGGATTCAAATGGTTGTGGGAGGTTGTCAAAATCCTCTTAGACCACACAATAGTTGTCTAGGTTCGACTTCTATGGGAAACCCTTTACCATGGAATGTTAATATTCTTAGCGGAAATAATGCATCCTGGAACACAAGTTCCAATTGGAATTATCCTTCACCGATGGGAGGACATTCCCTAGAGGGTTATCTTATGATTTATCCTAGCACAATGCCTAGGGGAGTTCCACCTATCAACCCCATTGCACAATGGAGTGGTCAAGTTTCAAAAAGTAATCAATATTTTTTGCTCCAACCTCTACAAGGAGGAAACATACCTTGGAATTCCAATCAAAACCAATGACAGAATCAATGGAATGGTCAGGTTATAATAAGTAATAAATATTCTTGGGTCCCAATTCCATCAGGAGGAAAACCACCTAGTGGTCAGGTTGTAGGAAGTAACCAATATTCCTGGGACCTAAATCCATCAGGAGACAATCCACCCATTTATCATGTTCCAATAAGTACCCAATCTTCTTGGGGGCAACCTTCACAAGGGGGAAACCCACCTTGGAATGATAATAAAATCCAACAACCACCACAATGGAGTGGTCAGATTCTAGAAAATAACCAATAGCACTGGATTCTAACCCCATAGGGGGGACATCCACCTATTCATCAATGGTGTGGTAAAATTATAGGAAATATCCAATATCCTTGGAGTCTAACCCCACAAGGGGGAAATCCACCCATGAGTCCCATTCCACAATGGAATGGTGAGGTTCCAAAAAGAAACCAATATTTTTGCAACCATCCTGAAATACTTGTGTTTGATCCATATAGGCCTCCACATGGACCTCATGCCAATGGTATCATTGGTTCCATCAACAACCTTGAGAAGATCACCCAACAAATGGGGAAATTGTTTGTTCAAACCTCAGAAACTACAGTTGGTCAGAATATGCAGCAGCATGCTAAGCCTTCCCTAACTTCTAAAATCCTCATAGTTCAATCCATGGACCTTAGGGGGAAGAAGAATAAGTACAAGGGTAATCATGGTGTTGAACCTTCCCAAACTACTGAAAAGTCCATAGTTCATTCCATGGAACTTAGAGGAAATAAGAAGAAATACAAGAGTAAGTAGAATGCTAACTTTGGGAAGGGAGATGCACTGAATCCAGCTCAAGATAGTGGGAAAAAACAATTTTTTGTATCAATGCAACCTTTTATGAAGCACCATCATCAAATGGTTGGTACAATCTTGGTACCTATGTCAGGAGGCAACTAGTCAAAATCCTTGCAAGAGAGAAATGATCCCAATGCCAATGTATTCATGTGTGATCATGAGGTGAACATTCAAATGATAGATCATTCTTATGATGCCCCTCCTAGTACATTGGATCAATCGAAATCACATCCAAGTGTTTCTCTCACAATTGATAAACCAACCATATACATAGTACCACCCCCCCCCAAAAAAAGGTGATCTATGCAGAACAATGCATAATCCTAATTCACAAGCTTCTCATAACAAAAATGTTGTTAAGGAAATAGCTCAAGCACCATGTTCCATGTATGCCATGGAGGTGTTGCAATATTGACCTGCACAAAGAAAGGAAGTATTGTCTTCAACCAGAGCTGTTGATCCATAAGATGCGACGTTGATCACATAAGACTTAGACCAATCAAACTATAGGATTCCTTCCAAAGTTTATTTTCAAATTAAAGTAACATAACATGTAAAGAATATCTTTCAAACCATTGTTAATGAAGGGGCCTGAACCTGTGTCATGTCATTTAAAAGTTGGAAAGCATTAGGATCACCCACCTTAGTTCAATCCCATACTATGCGAAAATAATTTGACGAACATTCGTTCTCTCCTCACGAACGCATTGTATCCTGCCCTATTGAATGGGGAGGAAAAACAGTCATAGTATATTTTGAGGTAGTAGATGCACTTATAGATTATAATTTTCTATTAAGACGTAGTTGGATACACATGATGATAGATATAGTGTCTTTAGAGTCCCGAGTGATTCGGTTCCCTCATTGGGGGAATATTGTCATGATCGAACAATTAGATTATTGCATGATTGAAACTTCTATCCAAACGAATGTTCCTTTCATTAGGAATGATCTAAAGGAGGTTCAAGAAATTATGGTAGGATTGTTAAAAATGATTCCTTCATGGGAAATTTTTTGATCCCACAACCCTTATCTGTTGTAGAAATGTCATACCCAACTGTTCAAATGAATTTGGAAGATTTGTATCAAAATATTCCCTTGATGGAGGAATATGATCCAGTTACTTGGCCCATTTTGGTTGTGAGGTCTCCCAACTCACTTGATTTCTTGAAAGGAATTTATCATTTTATGAAACCATCCTTGAAGTCATAAACATTTGGTTTTACCCACCTAAGGAGATCTTTCATGGGGCCACTGGGAGAATATTTAGTTTAAATCCACCTAACTATAGGAGCATCCTTTGTATGTTTATCAATATTATGAGGTATATTTGGAAGCATGCATATAGGTTTAGGTTGTCCCCTTGTGAAGATGCATTTGAACCTTTTGCAACCCAAAATTTCCATAGGGTCGAACTTGTTGGAAATTGGTGGGTCAGCCCATGATATCTGTATTTTCCACCATTCCGACAGAAGAGCCTACCAAACATGGGACACCTTAGTCAGGACCCCATTTCCATTTTGGTTCCCATGCTGAGTTATTCTCATAGGACTGGGAGCCCAATTAGTCCCATCATGACCTAGAGTTTGAGACTGCATAATTCTCTTCCATATAGTTCTGACCATTTCCTAATGGGATCCATATTTTGTGTTAGTTTACATAAGCATGTGTTAAAATATCCACATGAACATTTGTGCTTACTACTTCGGTTCTTATTGCTAATGTTGTGTATGCCTTTGTACTCACTTTTTGCTCAAAATTCCTATAAACCATTGCTTCTATTTAAGTTGACCTTTACATGCGACAACTATTTGATCCATGTAGTTGATGGACCATGATTCATTGTGATTTATGATTTTGGTGTTTTTTGAAAGAATTAGCATGAAGTAAGCCACAATATCCCCCTTCCTACTTGTTCATCACATCAAAATGGATAACTATGGTTACATGGTTCTATTTCACCGTCCGTCGACACATAATCCTGCTTTAGATAGCCAACCGATGGAGGGAACATCCATAAGAATGTTCCCAATTAGCTCAGCCCTTGTTTGCAATATGTATCTTTGCCTTGGCCTGGAATGTACTCTCAAAAAATAGAGTACGCCCATGCAACACTCATTCCCTCCCATATACCATAGCATTCTTTATTCTTTTTTCAAGCTAATAAATGAAAAAAGCACTAAAAATTAAAAAACACAAAAATCCAGAAAAGGAAGATTACTGGATCTATTCATAATTCATCATGGAGAAAATGGAAATAGTCAATCCTTGTCTCCCTTGAACATGACACATGTCCCTGCATCAGTTATAAGTACACCATTTACATTTCACGTAGGAAGTTGTACTAGTAATTTGAATAAATCTTTGTCGATAGGTTATCCTTGCTGTCATCTATGGAGATTTCGTTAATTCATCTGGAATTGATGAATTTCACAATGGTTGGTTACTCAAGTCTTATGTTTCCAAGTGTCATTATGAATTGTGTTATGTGTTCAAGGGAAATCAAACCAATGTCATCCATTCCTTAAATATTCCTAACCAATCATGTCAGCCTTCCTTGTGTCAGTATACAGTGTTGGATCTCGCAGCTCTACCAAATTATATCAGCCTATTAATCTCATTTTTGTGTCAGTTGATTGGGATGCATCAATGCCCTCCTTTTGATGGATTCATTCCTATCGATGCCACATCATCATCTAGGAAATGGATCTAGGAACCCCAGTAAGTACCTTGGATCTTGCAGTCATTAGTGGTAGGATTCCTCGCAAATGATAGTGGGTATACATCAATGAATCCTAATTGTTTGATTCTACAAGTTTTTGACATCAAAACATATATTCACACTTGTTGGTTTGTGCTCAAGTATCTTGGAATCCATCAATATTATTGGTGGGCCTCCTCGCATCTGTTAATGGTATACAACAATGATCGGTAATTAGATGGTGTTTAATTATGCTCGAAATCAGCTCATTTATTTGCATGATAGGAACTCATACTATTCTTGGTTTTTATTGAAGAACTTAGGAAATCCAATTGTATCATTCATGCACCTCCTGAGTTGCGCAAGATTAAAATACCATGAAGACGTGGATATTTTTCACTCATCAAAGTGTATGTATACACTTTTGTAATATTTGATTTTGACATTGATCCACTATGTATTGTTCATGGCCATGCTTGTTTACTGTCAAGCATGGGTATACCTGCCTCAGGGAGATATTGTATATTTGGGTTATTGTCTTGCTTGACTTGCAGGTACTTTTGAACTCTTGCGCTCGAGATCCTAATCCTTTACCATTCGTCCCTCGTCACTAAAGAGTATCAGTATGAACAGTATCATAATAAAATAACTATCTATGTATTTTGGCCCTCAGCATAGCTAAAGAACTTAGACATTAGGGGGAATCTGTTAACAATAAAATTAACACCCTTGAGAGTGTTTTTTTGAAAACATATTTCTATTTCGCCCGCAACATGAATATCAGAATTTTGGAACAATTAAGAGCTTCAATCTTTTTTGAACACTGCTTCCACAAAGGAAGAAATGTTGAAGACAAGGTAGCTCTAAATAAGCCAATTCCATGACCAGTTAAGGTCCAAAACCCAGTTCCTATAACTCACACAGTGGAAAAAATGCCTAATGTGGGTATTAATTGTCTTGGAAATACTGAAAATCAAGTTTGATGCCTAAAAACTAGGTAAAGTGGGTTTTTTGAAGAAAATAATCAAAAAGATTCAAAAATCCTAATCCCACATTCATGGTTAAGATATTGGGTGCACAATCCCAATCCTATAAAATAAAGGCATATGAGGTGAATTGGAAGAGACAAATTAGAGAGTGCGGGCATGCTGGAGGAATTGAGGGCTAGAAATCACTTTTCTACTACAAAGATTTTGGGCATCAAAGGCATTGGTGGTAGAGGAGTAGGTATAGGCTATGGATAAGGAAGGAACTTGTGAGGGATGTAATTTATCCATGTTCATCAATTATGAATCAATTCAATCTTCTTCCCAATTCTTGTTCAATGTTTTCCTTTCAAGATTATTATTGATGTAGAATTGGTAGGAAATTATATCTAACCCATATTTCTCAAAGATAGTTTGGTAGGATAGTAGGAAGTTTTATGGTGAGATTTGCAGGTGTGAAGGAGACTCAAGTAGTTGCAAGGACATCCATCAAGGGACTCCATCAAACTTCAAGGCTACAAAAAGGTATTCTCCTCTCTTCCTCCCCTTCTCAAACTCCATGAAAGAAGGTTGAGATCTTAAGATTATTGTGATAATTGATTTTTTTTTGTCAAATGGCATTCACCCACCCCATATAAATAGGAGAGTATGATATTTCTTCAGCTGTAGAATACTCCACTAACACTACTATTACTACTTTATTTAATGTACATTGCTATAGTTTAAGTTCATCATAATATTGTTATTGTTTATGTTTTGTACATGGCAATTGGTAAATCATATCACTGACCAACTTTAACATAGTGACCATTGGAGTGTTAAATTTTAAAGAGAGGAAAATTATGTTTTAATTTAATACAGCAATACGGTTTTGAATCAAGCTTTGCTTCAGTTCTGTCTCAAGCATGAAAGTATTAAATTTTTTATTTTTTGCATATCAAACCCTAATTACCTTATCCAAAACTTTAACATTTTTTTTAAATGAATATATTGCATATGGAGTGGATTTACATAGCTAAATTATGTAAAGTTATCTACATAACTCATCCTATTTCTTCTACATTTGCAAAGTTTTGTACACATTATTTTTTTGGAAGGTCCAAAAGTTATGTTTTGTTTGGTTTCAAAACATGACCAATTATGTTTACTTATGGTAATTGTAGAGTACAATATATTTAGTAATTTTGGATCGCTGTTATCTCTCTCATCATGTCATTCTGATTTTTTTCTTACAAAGAACTGTAGAGTGGGTCAGTGATCTCTACTTTTTACTGTAGTTTCTACCTTATATTATCATCATTTTTATGTGAGTGTTGATGTTCAAGGATACATTGAAATCAGACTAAAGAACATGTGTGTTACAATGGATATAGAGGTATTCATTTCCAACAATTTATAATGGTTAAGTCCATGCCCGTATTAAAATATTCAGTCACGCATGTTTTATACAAAGTATCAGATTTCATGAGATATTATAACACATGGGTTTGCATTTCAGGATGGGCATATAATTTTTTTTTTTTTAATTACATACAATCGTCGCATTTACGACTGAGAAATTAATATATCTGACAAGGTTTCCATACAACCGACAGCAAAGCAATCATATTTTTTTCAAGTTTTTTGTCGACATGTCCGTTGCATTTCTGAATACTAGTCATCTGGTATTTGACTCTACTAGTGGAAATTGCTGTCGGTTATTCGACCACATGGTGGGATTATATTATAGGTTAATCAACCATTATTCTATCGCATTTTTGACAAACATCATACATATGTAATTCAGTTAATAGATGAAACTTATGTCGGTTTATCAATGAAACTTATGTATGTTAATCGACGAAACTAATGTCAGTTAATCGGTGAAACTTATGTTAGAGATTCGATGGATTACAGTTATATTTACCTATCGTACATGAGACTAATGGTCATAGTAAATACAATGCATTGTTTCAGTCAACAAATATCTGACTCAAGACAACTAATGTTTAAAATTAGGACACCTTGTCGGATGTTAGACAACGTCTTGTCGAATTTCAAACAAATTTGACGTCAGATTTTGGGTTCAAATTTACTTGTGAAAAACACACAATAAAAAGTATTCAAAACATTTCATATATGATGATAGATAGACAATTTGATACGTATGTACCTTGAAAACTCTATTATATTGCAACTTCCATCGGTGAGGTGTCATTCTCTGTATTTTTAATGCAGTTTGTTATTTCCCATTGAATATATGTTTATCTGTAGTTTGATACCTATGATTCTTAGAGAGGAAGTGCCTATAATCATCAAACACCTCTTTTCGTAAACTATTTGAACGACGAGATTTGATCTTAGTACCACAAAGTGGACATGCAAAATTTCTCTTTGTTTGAAGACCTACATAAAGAGTCGATGGATTAACATTCTCAATTATAATTATATAAAATGAATGGATTATTTAAAAAAAATGCATAATATATCAACTTCATAAAATCAAATACTATTAAAATTGACATTATAATTACAAACCACAAAAATGGGTTAACCCTAGGGCATCATGTAATGTATATACAAGCATTGCATAGAATTGAAATTTCCTTTGTCGTATTGGTCTAGATACATCATACCTAGTGATGACATTCCATAGCTTTAGTAGTTTGTAAATAAGAGGCTTGATATATACATTCATATATTAACTTAATACTTACTTGGTTTATTTGAACATATGAAATATCTTATTAATAGAACCATTAAGATATACAAATAATACACAATAGTAAAATAAACAAAAATGACATTATGCAACAAAATACGACAAATGAGATGCCCTTATATTAAAAAAAAATTGCTATAGACACATACCTAGAATAATCATTGCCAACATTATGTGCTCCCTCTTTATTGACCACGATGGAGGAATATTATTTTTGATAACAAAAATAGGCCACATTGAGTAAATAGATCTCTTCTCTGCATATGGATTGACACCATCTGCTACCAAAGAAAGCCTAACATTATGAGGGTTTTTATTTAAAGTGCGGTCATTTTTTCTCCATATCTATAAATGCAGAACCATCTACAAGGATTTAAAGAATTTCATCTTGAATTCTATTATATGCATGGTAATCCATAAATTGTGCTATGTTTTTGCACCTGAATAGTTGTTGCAAATGTGGAATAATGGGAATACAATGAAGAACCTTGAGAGGAACCTTTTTTGTTACTTGATATGTTCGATATCTACTGATATGATATTATGGACATTTTTTTTCAAATTCATGTTGTTTTAATATATAATATGGTCACCGGGGCATGCATCAATTGCTTCATACTGCATTCCAATTTCTTTCATGATGACTATTAAATCTCGATATGTGCAAGGTAAAATATTTGATGGGGTAACAAAAATTCAGCTATCAAGCTACAACAAATTAAAGTAAAAAACTTGTTAATATAATATATAAATAATATTAATGAAACATGATTCATCCATTTTATTTTTACTTATGAATTAACAATGAAATTATCAAAGAAACAAAGATAACCTTTATCACAATGATATATATGTGATGGAATATATTACATACCTTAACATTCGTGTGATTGATGTGTTTGAAAGACCATTGATAACCTTCAAGTTCATTATCAACAATATATCAGAGAGAAGATTTGTGTTGGATCCTTCATAAAGGGTTTTGTATGCCTTGTGAAGAAGAGGTAAATAATGAACATCATCAAAGTCATCATTTTCATGATCATCCATTCTAAAATTGAATGTATCATGAATCAGTGTATTTCTACTATCATCTTCAACTATGTTATCAGTATGATCGTCTTCTTCAATATGATCATTAACATGTTATTCATTATTCATAGCTCCATGTTCCATTGGTGCTTGTTCTGAAATCACATCCTCCATGAGATATTCTGTAGGAGGCATTTCCTTTATAATTACATGAAAACATCAAAATATATTAGTTAACGTGAGAAATATTAAAATGATACATACATTTACAAAACCAATCAATATAAAGACATATATAATGAAAAACTTACCAACAGATGATAGTGATGTCCCCCTTCAGTATGGCCATATTCCCTACAATGTATTTTGGATGTTGTGATCTTTATTCTTCTCATTTTAAAGCCCCTGCATTGAATACATGGACAATAGAATTTTCCATCACCCTTTCTTTTTAGTCCATCCCACAATCTAGCAAGCAATTCATGATTTTGATCGTGTGGATCAAGAATATTGTTATGTTATGACATTTTCTGATATCGATCATGACTAATGATTATCGATCTTAAGAAATCAAGGTCCACACTTCACTATTTTTAATCACAATAACAATTGAAATAACCATGGATTTTTGTATGTAAAACAATATGTGCGAATATTATAACTTCTGCAAACCGTCATGTGTATAGAAAACATGTCGAAATATTCCTAATATATAGTTTCTAGAAATAATTTCTCCTTGGATATCCGACAAAATTAGCATAGTTACCATTGTAATACTGGCGTCGTATTTTCGATTGTAGAAGTCAAATATCTAATGATTGTCATTGGATTACCGATGACTATCATCATATTTCTGATGATCATCGAATATCCCATAGAAACTAGAGTAATTTTTAAAAAATAACAAAAAAAAATCATCATTACAACGTGAAATCTGATAGCGGGGTCAATTTAGTCAGATTGAGTCGTATTTTCTCGTCAGATTTATAATTCAAATACTGTTGTGAAACACTCCTAGATAAATAAGAGACATAAAATACTTGAAATAAGTTACAATTTAGTTAATAATTTAGGGACCAAGAGGAAAAGTCCCTACACATGGAATGTAATAGTGATGTAGTAGTGATGTCGACATATGGATGTAGTTGTGCCTTTGTACCCTTCACTTTTCAGGTATTTGTACCCTTCATTTTCCTGAGTATCAGGTAAATCTAGTTTACTAGCGAATAAAGAAATATAATTTCACTCACTTCTATAGGTTTCGGTAAGTGTTTAGTTGTGACCTAGCTAAAACCTAAACCATGTACTAATGATGACTTATTCCATGATATAATATTGATATGGGAAGGACACGAGCAGGTCGAATAAGAGGCCTTGCGATGACATCTAAGCAGAATGTGCCGACACCATCACTAGAAATTGTTCTCATTTTGCACTCCCTTAAGGAAATAGATGAAACACTTAGGGGACTTCAAAAGGGAGTGCTACACTAGAGGTAGAAGTGGAGGCATCACTATTGAGTGAGGGAGACCCTAAAATACAATTGAACCTATTGCTGAGACCCCCTCATCAAGACATCATGAGGGAACTTAAAAAAATCAAGCTTCCATAGTTTTTTGGTGGTGGTGGAGGGGTACGAGTGGTGGAATGGTTGGAAGGGATCACTAGATGTTTAGCATTGCAGGAGTACATTTCCACATCAAAATCCAAAATATCCATATTTCAATTGAAGGATAGTGATTTAAACTAGAGGGGAAACCGAGAAAGGAAATTGTTCCTTACTCGAGACATGGTTCCATGGGAGTTATCTATGGATAAGTTTATAGAGAAGTGCATGCCAAACTTCTACAAGGAACAATAGGAAGGAGATATTCATGCCTTGGTATAGGGGAATATATCAATGGAGGAGTATGAGGAAATATTCATGGAACTCGTTAAGTATATCCCCTACTTGGAAAATGATCAATGCCAAGACAAGTGATTTTTGTACGGGATTAATGCTAAGATCTAGGACTAATTATGGATGTGGAAACCAACTTTAGTTTCCAAGGTAGTCAAATATGCTCATTATACTAAAAATATGCTAGGTGGGAAACCCTAAATATCATTCAATACTTAGTAGTCAAGGTTTGTAGGGAAGACCCCTCGAAGCTACCCTATGGGAGAGTATGCAAGTTCTCCTACCTATGGAAACAAGTATACACCCAAAGTTATAGGATCAGTGGCAACTAGTATAGTATCCCAATCTACAACAGGGACTCATCAAAGTTTAAGTAATTATCAGGGATCGTTGGTAGCAGAAAGGGTTCTAGGGAAATTATCCCCTCTCATAGGTATCAACATTTTACATCGCCTCATTAATTAAAGGTTACTTTTTGGGGTTGTGGTGGTCCACACTATCAGCATGACTGTCCTAAGTTGTGATCTACTACAATGCATTGAGAATGAAATGCATTGATGGGGAGTGGAGGCAGTAAGCTTCAAATATTGGCAACAATGCATAACCATCAAGGTGAACACCAATCCACAGTGGTGGAGTCGACATGTAAATTCAATAATGTTAAACTTAGAATCTTGTTTGATTCTGGAGCTGCAAATAATTTTATTTCTTCATATGCATTAGATAAATATGGGTTGGAAGCCTCTGAACATGACGATTTCAACTCAGTTTAAATGGTGTCAAGTGTAAAAAAAGCAGTAGGTGTAACACCCCAGTTTTGACCCCATTGCTTTAGATGTATATGATGTATATATTGTAAATAATCATGGTGAGGAGCTGAAGGCCAAGGCCCCACCATTGATTGGTTATGCTATGTTTCAGATTTAAATTGTCACTGATGGTATATTGGGGCATGCGGCATAGATATTAAGTTTTGTCATCATGTACATATGCATCTTTAATTAAAATGAACCCAACCAGCTACATTCGCAGCAACTAAATTGAGAAGGGGCATGATTTTCACAAGGATAAGGATGGGGGAATTGTCAAACCTTGAGCCATGAGGGAAAAACCCATGTGTCACCACCTTATCTTATGCAACCACCTTCATTAAGAATTGTTGTTGTTAGTTGGGGTAGTTATGACTGGGAGTAGAGTGTGGCAGGACTGTCAGTCCTTTCCCACACACACACTCCACCCGCGGTTGACTTCACAATGGAAAAAGAAACCACTGCCATCACTCCAACGAACTCACTACTGCACTCTCTCGATGCTGGTGCTGAAACACTCACACACCCTCCACTACATAGGCCTCACGATTGTCTGTTCATCCACCATAGGAGAGAAAGTCTAGTTCATTATTCTCACGCATAGGATTTTCCTAGTTTTGGGCTCACACAGCGAGCTGGGAGCTGTTCTCTCTCATCCAAGATTTGCTGTGAAGGGACCATTCACGTTTTTGGCTATATGACCTCCTCACAGACTGGTATGGTCGTGTAATTTTTTCCCGTCATCTCAATGTTGAGATTGGAACCGTTGTTCTTCCCGTGAGTTATGGTTTCCACCATTCTCTTCGAGCTTTGTTGTGTTCCTGTGGTCTCCCTTACATTGTGATTATGGTGGTCTTCTTTACATTTGGGGTCTGGTGCAAGTTTTCCTCATGCACAGACTGTTTGGAGTCATTTTCCCCATGTTGTGAGCTGTGCTCACTAATTACGTTTTGGAACTGTTGTTTTCCCCACGTTCACTGATACATTTGGGGCTGTATAATTCATTTGGGAGTCATTTTCCCCTATTAAGATGTAATTGCTGATTAATTTCCTGCGTGCAATGGTTGGTATTCGAACTGTGTTGGGAGAAGGGATGGGGGCTTGGTTTTCTTGATAAACCTAGTGGCTAGAAACCACACAGATAGGGCTAGAGGGTTGTCTTTCTTCTCCACAACCCCTGAATAGCACTGTAAGGGAATGCAGGTCCTGAGGGACTGTGTAGCAGAGAAGGCATTGATTCCTTGTGTTGGGTGTGTGTGGGTGTCTTAGAATTCATGCTAGTTCTGGTGTAGGTGTTCCTAGCTCTGTAATGAGCTCACTAGCTTAGAATTTATCCTTTCCCAACTCCTTGATGGCCTAATAAACCTGACCATGTTGGATTGGTTGTTTTTTTGATGGCTTGATAAACCCAACTGTGTTATCTTAGCTATGTTTTGTGTATCCTTGGCTATGTGTAAGCCTGCTTGTTCCCTTATTCCTTGGAGAATCATGCCCAGCTCGGGGGTGGCAGCACTACTGAGAGATTAAGGAGCACGCTAGCCTATGGTTGGGTGGAACGTTGTAGCGACGTAGCTGGTTGCGGACTGAATTCTTCATAAGATAAGTAATCTTTCCTATTTTACTTCTGCAACCATATTTTCTGTTAATGAATGTGATGAACATGTTGAATGAATGCTTGTATGAATGTGTGTTGCTTCCATTGTGTATGATAAATAATTGCATCTGTGTATGTTCTACTTCAATACATTTTGTTTTTAGTATTTCCATGAATTCACATGTTCATGGGGTTGGTAGCTCGGATGGTTAACGCCATGGTCGCGTCCTCTTCGCTCATCGGAGGGTCGGGGATGTGACAACGTGGTATCAGAGCTCATGTTGCAGCATGGGCCTAAATGGACAACAAAGGTGCAGTGACAGAAGAAGGATTTCTTGCTGCCCAGCAGAGATCAGAGGTTGATGACAGAAAACTTCCACAAATTTGTCTAAGTGTTTGAACAGTCAGTTCATCGAAACACTTAGAGGGAAGGACTTCCGATGTAGCAGAGGAGCTAGGCAGAAGCCTACCCGACGAAGGACATTTGGAAGGAAAATCGCAAAAAAATTTTCTAAGTGTTTGACGTCCATCGACAGAATATAGTTGATCAAGCACCCGCCGTTGCGGATGACTAGACAACTACATGTTCGACGGGTAAGGCCTCCGACCGTCGACGCCGTAAAGAAAGTTTAAAATTTTTCTAAGGCCTGAAATCGTCGACTATCGGAAGAAGATAGTGTGTCGTGTGCCGCCATTTCGGAAGCCTAGAGCACTAGTCTTCTGATGAAAAGAGACTACCGATACCGATCAGGTTATGGCATAGGAGATTGGGCCGTCGATTGAGAGAAGATCGAAGATGATGAGTCGTTGTTGCAGCTGCTGATGGAACTAATTCGTTGACGAAAAGAAGAGAATTGAGCCAAGGAAGTGGAGAGAAGGAAGAATAAGAGGGAAAATTTCAAAATTTTCTCTAAGTCTGAGAATCATCATCCATTGACAATGGTTAATGGATAGAGCTTCCAACAGCCAATGAGTTTATGATCCGTGGAACTTGCAGTGGGATTGCTACCCACCGTTGCGGTTGTTTAGTGAACTATCCTTCCGAAGGTTAGAAGATCCGATCGCCAATGTAGTAGTGCTTAATGGATCCAATCGCTGATGAACAGTGGAAAAACTAGTTGTTTTGACTGCTGAAACGTCAGATAAATAGTCGGGATGAGACCTGATCTTGTGCAAGAAAATTTTGAGTTTTCAAGTGGGAATTCCCAGCAGATTTCAACTGTTTTTCGGGGGAATTTTCAACAGTTTTTTTTTGGTGGATTTTCAGAGCTGAAAAGGAGAAAGTGGCAGTGATATTATGCACCAGACTGAGCGAAGCCCCCTTGACCCCCGTTGTTCCCCTCAGACAAACGTTATTTGATGAATAAAATCTTGTGTTTGGGAAAATTTGTTATTATATGATTATTCCAGGAGAAGGTAAATGATTTTGATTTATATCAATGTTATGCATCTAACACTTGTGTTACTAACACGTTTACAGAATCATAGTCACCTTCAAGAGTAGTATTCCAGGTAGTGCAGTTTGGCAAGTAAGTGGTGGTTCAGTTATGAGAACCCATGATGGGTATGATGCTCGGGATTCTTACAAGCGAGTAGAAGATTCCATGGGATAAAATGTCCGTAATAGAAATGATGACATTGAGTCTAATGGAAGGAGATTCCAAGAGGCACCATCAGATGTTGCAGCCACCATGAGAAGCTTGATTAAATCCCAGGAAGAGCAGCATCAGTTGAATGCTGCTATGTTACAGAGTTTGATAGACTTACAAAGAAAGATAGACTCCGAACGAGGTACAACAAGACCAAATGGCAGTAAGAGTAGTACTAGGAGAAGGAGAAGGACTTCTAGTAGGTCATCTGATTCTGAAGAATCTAGCGGGGATTCAAGTTCTTGTTCTCATAAAAGGAAAATAAAGAGACACCATAGGAATCGCTCTCGTGATGAATTTACGAAAGCTAAACCTCCTACATTTGATGGTGAGGTAAAGACTAGACAAGAGGCTGAAGCTTGGCTTCTGGGGATAAAGAATTATTTTCAAGTGCATGATTATTCAGGAAACATGAAGGCAAGAGTTGCCATATTCAATATGAATGGAAGAGCATCCAATTGGTGGAAACACTTCAATCAAGTAAAGAGGATCAGTGAAAGGAGACTTAAGTGGAAACAGTTCAAGAAGTATTTCAAGTAGAAATACCTCTCTGACAAATATTATGATGACAATATTAAGGAGTTCCATGAGCTAAGATTGGGACAGTAGACCATGGAAGAATATGCAAATAAGTTTTTGGAGCTGTTGAGGTATGTCCGGTACATTAGAGATGAAAAAGTGAAGGTCCATCATTTTCTGAGTGGATTACCTTAGTCTTACAAAGATAGAATTGAGTTTTATGAACCTAGAAATCTTGAAGAAGCAATAAGGAAGGCTAAGTATTGCTATGAGCAAAGCAAGGGTAAGCCGGATTACCATAAGGCATGGAAGGACAAGAAGAACGAGAAGTTTGACCAAAGAAAGAAGGGTTTTAAACCTTCTAACTTCAGGAATTAACAGAATAAGCCATCCCAAGCTGCGAGTAAGCCAGTTGGAGTGATAGGAGAAAATCCTAAGGATCCACAACAGAATGGAGGGCCACTTCAATGTTGGAAATGTGGAGGACCTCACTTGCATAGAAATTGTCCACTTGAGAATTAGAGTGCAAGGCCAGCTTATAACATTCAAGAAGCAGAAACAGTGGGTCAAGTAGTAAGGGAAGTCCCTAGGATTTATGCAGCACTGGAGGACCACCAGGAAGATCACCAGTCAACTGTGGTTTAAGTGGCAGGTAAGATTGTTGAGCAATCTGTTTCTATTTTGATTGACCCTGGTTCCACGCACATTTACATTACTCCTAGAGTAGTGGAGATTGGTGCTTTTGAGAAAGTAAAGCATAGGAAGTCTTGGTTAGTTTAGCTAGCCACTGGAACTAAGAGAAAGGTTAGTGAAATGGTAGAGAAATGTCCATTGGTCATGAATGGATTGGTCACTTGTGTAGATCTGAATGTTCTACCGCTTGGTTCCTATGATGTTCTCATTGGAATGGATTGGTTGGAAGCTCACAGAGTGAATCTTGATTGTTACAATAAGACCTTCGAATGCATGAATGAAGAAGGGAACCTCATAGTTGTGAAAGGAATTCCAAAGGTGATTTCAATACGACAGGTTTCAGCAATGCAGTTAAAGAAGTTTTGTAGGAAGGGTTGCCAGTTGTATGTAGCTCATATTTTGGAGACATCAGGAGATGAAACTCCTAGGTTGGAGGATTATCAGGTGTTACAGGAATTCAGGGATGTGTTTCCTGATGAGATTCTAGGGCTTCCTCCAAAGAGGGACATTGATTTCATAATTGAACTTGTGCTAGGAGCAGCACCAGTGTCCAAGGCACCCTACAGGATGAGTACACCGGAGATGCTAGAGTTGAAGATGCAACTGCAAGAGTTGTTGGAAAATAAGTATATCCAACCGAGTGTGTCTCCTTGGGGAGCACCATTTCTATTTGTAAAGAAGAAAGATGGTACACTTAGGTTGTGTATTGATTACATATAGTTGAACAAGGTTACTGTGAAGAATAAATACCCTTTTCCTAGGATTGATCACCTCTTTCATCAAATAAGAGGAGCAAAGGTATTTTCCAAGATTGACTTGAGGTCTAGTTACCATCAGGTGAGAATCAAGGACAAAGACATTCATAAGATATCCTTCAGGACAAGGTATGGGCATTATGAGTTTGTAGTGGTACCATTTGGTCTCACAAATGCACCAGCTACATTTATGTGCCTTATGAATAGTGTCTTCAGCAAGTATTTGGACAAGTTTGTTCTTGTTTTCCTTGATGACATTCTTGTTTATTCCAAGAATGAGGAAGAGCATGAAGATCATTTGAGATTGACATTGCAATTGCTCAGGGAGCATCAGTTGTATGCAAAACTAAGCAAGTGTGACTTCTATAGAGATAGAATTCAATATTTGGGTCACATTATCTCAGAGGAGGGTATATCTATGGACCCTGAAAAGATTGAAGCCATTATGAATTGGCCTACTCCAAGAAATGTGACAGATGTAAGATATTTTATGGGACTTGCAAGATACTATCGGAGATTCATTGAAGGATTCTCCAAAGTTGCACATGCCATCACTTCTTTGCAAAAGAAGGGGATGAAGTTCGAATGGACATCGAGGTGTGAAGAAAGCTTCCAGCGGTTGAAAAATCTTCTCACCAGTGCACAAGTATTGAAGGTTGTAGATCCAAAGAAAGATTTTGTGGTGTGTACCGATGCATGTGGACAAGGGCTTGGAGGAGTCCTTATGCAAGACAACCACGTGATATGTTATGAGTCAAGAAAGTTGAAGGAGCATGAGAAGAACTATGCCACTCATGATCTTGAGCTTGCAGCCATAGTACATGCTCTCAAGATGTGGAGACATTACTTGATGGGTAGGAGATTTGAGCTCAAAATAGACCATTGTGGACCGAAGTATTTGTTTGATCAGCCTACTCTGAATGCTAGACAAGCAAGATGGCTGGAATTTTTATGTGAGTTTGATTTTGAAATCAAGCACATAAAGGGAAAAGAAAATAAGGTAGTTGATGCACTCAGTAGGAAGGTGCAGGAAATGCATGTGGCATCTCTTAGTATTTTCCAATCAGATTTGAGGCAGCATATTGTCAGTCACGCTACTGGAGATGAATTGTACAAGAAGGTAAAAGACAAATTGCAACAGCAAAGTCTTGAGAAGAGGTACGAGGGATATAAACTTGAAGAAGATGGACTTCTCACTTTTAAAGATAGAATTTATATTCCAAATGTAGTAGATTTGAGGAGAGTGATTATGGATGAAATCCATCAAGATCCATATTCCGGTCACCCAGGATACCAAAAGACAATTGCTACAGCTAGAAAGTAGTACTTTTGGCCAGGAATGAAAAGGGATATGGCTGAGTACATTTCAAGGTGCATGAAATGTCAATAGGTAAAGGTGGAGAATCAACACCCTGCAGGTTTGTTGCAGCCTTTTCCAATTCCAGAATGGAAATGGGAAGTTATTTCCATGGATTTTATTACAGGATTGCCGATGACTTGGAGACAACATGATTCCATCATGGTTGTGGTAGAAAAGTTGACTAAGGCAGCACATTTTATACCGGTTAAGTCTACGCATAAGATTGATGACATTGCAAAGATCTTCATGAAGGAGATTTTCAAATTGCATGGATTGCCGAAGGCAATAGTATCTGACAGAGATGTCAAGTTCACTTCCAACTTTTGGAAGGGGTTGTTTGCAGATTTGGGTACAAAGCTAAACTTCATCACTGCATACCATCCTCATATAGATGGTCAGATAGAAAGAGTTAATCAGGTGCTTGAAGACACGCTTCACATGTACGTGATGGACAAACCAGCCAAGTGAGAAGATTACTTACACTTGGTAGAGTTTTCTTACAACAATGGGAAGCAGACATACTTGGGGATGAGTCTGTATGAGGCTTTCTATGGAAGAAGGTGTAGGACACCTGTGACTTGGGATAACCCAGTGAACAGGATTGTGCTTGGACCTGAATTGCTCAAGGAAATGGAGCAAGAGGTTGTAAAGATCAGGAAAAATATGAAAGCATCACAGGACAGACAGAAAAGCTATGCAGATAAGCATAGGGTGAATAGGAAGTTCAGTGTTGGGGATCATGTTTACCTCAGAGTGAGGGCAAGGAAGAGTTCCTTGAATCTTGGGATTTGTGCCAAGTTGTCACCAAGATATTGTGGGCCATTTGAAGTGCTTGAAAGAATAGGGCCAGTTTCATATAGACTTGCATTGCCTGCTAGTACTAGGGATCATAATGTTTTTCATGTTTCTTTGCTTAAGAAATATGTACATGATCCTAACCATGTGATAAATTGGGATGTGATTCAGGTGGAACCCGAGGGAGAGTTCTGAATCGAGCCAATGCGCATCCTCGACAGGAAGGTCACAATGCTCCGGAACCGGGCCATAGGTCAGGTAAGGGTGCAATGGGAGCACTACGGACCTGAAGAGGCTACATGGGAGCTAGAGGATTCCATGTGATTGGGACATCCATTTTTGTTCAATTTTGCGGGACACTGAGGTGATACCAGTGTAGCATTTTGTTCAAATTTTGTAAAGCACTAAGGAAAGTGCTATTGAAAGGGGAGGGGAATGTAACACCCTAATTTTAACCCCATTGCATTAGATGTATATGATGTATATATTGTAAATAATCATGGTGAGGAGCTAAAGGCCAAGGCCCCACCATTGATTGGTTATGCTATGTTTTGGATTTAAATTGTCATCGATGGTATATTGGGGCATGTGGCATAGATATTAAGTTTTGTCATCATGTACATATGCATTTTTAATTAAAATGAACCCGACCAGCTACGTTCATGGCAACTAATTTGAGAAGGGGCATGATTTTCACAAGGATAAGGATGGGGAAATTGTCAAACCTTGAGCCGTGAGGGAAAAACCCATGTGTCACCACCTTGTCTTTCCCAACCACCTCCATTAAGAATTGTTGTTGTTTGTTGGGGAAATTATGACTAGGAGTGGAGTGTGGTAGGACTGTCAGTCCTTGCCCACACGCACACTCCACCTGCGGTTGACTTCACAATGGAAAAATAAACCACTGCCATCGCTCCAGCGAACTCACTACTACACTCTCTCGACGTCGGTGCTGAAACACTCACACACCCTCCACTACACAGGCCTCACGATTGTCTGTTCATCCACCATAGGAGCGAAATTCTTGTTCATTATTCTCACGCACGGGATTTTCCTGTTTTTGGGCTCACACAGCGAGCTGGGAGCTGTTCTCTCTCATCCACGATTTGCTGTGAAGGGACCATTCATGTTTTCGGCTATATGACCTCCTCACAGACTGGTATGGTCATGTAATTTTTTCCCGTCATCTCAATGTTGAGATTGGAACCGTTGTTCTTCCTATGAGTTATAGTTACCACCATTCTCCTCGAGCTTTGTTGTGTTGCTGTGGTCTCCCTTACGTTGTGATTGTGGTGGTCTTATTTACATTTGGGGTCTGGTGCAAGTTTCCCTCACGCACAGACTGTTTGGAGTCGTTTTCCCCATGTTGTGAGCTGTGCTCACTGATTATGTTTTGGAACTATTGTTTTCCCCACGTTCATTGATATGTTTGGGGATATATAATTCACTTGGGATTCATTTTCCCCTGTTAAGCTGTAATTACTGATTAATTGCCTGCGTGCAATGGTTGGTCTTCGGACTGTGTTGGGAGAAGGGATGGGGGCTTGGTTTGCTTGATAAACTTGGTGGCTGGAAACCACACAGACGGGGCTAGAGGGCTTGATTTCTTCTCCACAACCCCTGAATAGCACTGGAAGGGAATGCAGGGCCTGAGGGACTTTGTAGCAGAGAAGGCACTTATTCCTTGTGTTGGTTGTGTGTGGGTGTCTTAGAATTCAGGCTAGTTCTAGTGTAGGTGTTCCTAGCTCTATAATGAGCTCACTATCTTAGCATTTAGCCTTTCCCAACTCCTTGATGGCCTGATAAACCTAACCATGTTGGCTTGGTTGTTTTGTTGATGGCCTAATAAACCCAATTGTGTTAGCTTGGTTATATTTTGTGTATCCTTGTCTATGTGTAAGCCTGCTTGTTCCCTTATTCCTTGGAGAATCATGCCTATCTCGGGGGTGGCAGCGCTGCTGAGAGATTAAGGAGCACGCTGGCCTATGGTTGGGTGGAACATTGCAGCGACGTAGCTGGTTGTAGACTGAGTTCTTCATAAGATAAGTAATCTTGCCTATTTTACTTCTGCAACCATATTTTATATTAATGAATGTGATGAGCATGTTGAATGAATGCTTGTATGAATGTGTGTTGCTTCCATTGTGTATGATAAATAATTTCATCTATGTATGTTCTACTTCAATACATTCTGTTTTCAGTATTTCCATGAATTCACATGTTCATGGGGCTGGTAGCCCGGATGGTTAACGCCATGGTCGCATCCTCCTCGCCCGTCGGAGGGTTGGGGACGTGACATTAGGACCTAGTGTCGACAAATGTTTAGGGATATTGGGATGTGTGTTACATAAGTGAAAGTGTATGCCACCTTCCTTGGGACTTATGACCTTATCATAGGTATGAACTAGCTTAAGGAACATCGAGCTTTCCTAAACTATTTCGAGAAGAAAGTCCTCTATTTAATGACAAAGGGAAGGACATTGAGATCTAGAGTATCAAACAAAAGGTGTCCATATGTTTCATCTCAATGATGAACATAAAACATTTTATGACACAAGGATGTCAATTATATATCGTTGAAGAGGTAAGTAATGAAAATGGATCCTCTTTAAATCAATACCTGGTATTAGCTACATTCACATATGTATTTCCCAAGGAATTTCTTGGGTTACCTCTTGAGATAGAACTTGATTTTACGATTGATACTAAACCTAGTTCATATCCAACATCTAAGACACCTTACAGGATGACAACCACGGAGCTTTGTGAGTTGCAAATGCAGCTAAATGAATTGTTTTTTCCTTGGATTCATTAGGCTTAGTATTTTTCCATGGGGTGTACTAGTAATATTTGTAAGGAAGAAGGATGGTTCCTTCCATATTTGTATATATTACAAATATTTGAACATAGCCACAATGAAAAATAGGTTCCCAATATGTCGAATCTACGACCTCTTTGATCAAATTAAAGGGGCTATAGTCTTTTCAAGGATCGACCTACGATCAAGCTACCACCAACATAGGATCAATGAAGGTGATATACCTAAGACATCATTTCTAACTCAATTTGGGAAATATGAATTTGTGGTGGTACCCTTTGGCTTGAACAATGGGGCGACAGTACTCAGGAGGCTCATGAATAATGTATTTAGAAAATAGTTAGATTGATTTATGCAAGTATTCTTCGATGGAATCCTTATCTATTCCAATAATGAGTAAGAGCACACAATGGTGTTGTCATGATTAAGAGCAAACAAGTTGTATGGTTTTCCAAGTGTTCTTTTTATCAAAGGGAGATCCATCACCTAGGACATATAATTTTCGAATAGGGGATTTCAGTGGACCCTAAAAAGGTAAAGGCCATAATGGATTGGCTCGTGCCAAGGAATGCATATGAATTAAGGAGCTTCATCAGTTTAGTAGGGTACTATAGAAGGTTTGTGAAATGATTCTAAAAATTTATGAAACCCCATAACTACCTTATAGTGTAAGGGCATCATATGTAAATGGACAAAGGAATGCGATGTCACATTCACTAAACATAAAGGATTATTAATGAGTGCATTGATTCTATGGGTACCGGATATGGAGATGGGATTTATAGTTTGCATAGATGCCTCAAGTTAGGGTTTTGGTGATGTGTTAATGTAGGAATTTATATTAATAGCTTATGCATCAAGAAATTCAAAACCTCATGAAGAGAGTTACCCTACCCATGATTTATAGTTAGTTGTAGTGATGTTATATCAAAATATTTGGAGACATCACCTTGTTGGATGAAACTTTGAGCTAAAATTAGATCACCAAAGCTTGAGGTACCTCTTCACTCAAAGAGACCTAAATGTTAGGAAGATGCGATGGAGTGAATTTACAAGCGAGTATGAGTTTTGGGATTTCATACATCAAAGGAAAGGAAAATGTAGTAGTTGATGCCTTAAGTAGAAAATCAAGGATTTTCTCCCTCATACCTTTAATGGTTTGTTTGAAGGAGAGAGTATTAAGACAACCAGTCGAAGATAGTTAGTACCTAAAGGCCTCGTCAACACTCCAAAATAGGACGAAAGTGGAACCTAAGTTTGAAGGGTATGAATTGGAAGCAGATGGCTTGTTGTGATATCAAGGGATAATGTATATCTGTGAGGAAGGAGATATTAGAGAAACTATACTTAAGGAATCCCACAGATAAGTTTATTGTGCACACCCTAGAGTAAATAATATGTATGAATATATGAAATAACTCTTATTTTGGGAAGGAATGAAGCGATATGTGGTCAAATTTGTTTCTAGGTTCCTCAAGTGTCAGTAGGTAAAATATGATCATCCCCACTTGCAACCACATGATCGGTCCTATGTCAAAGTGGGAGGTTATTTTTATGGACTTTGTGGTAGGATTTCCTCTTACCTCTCATAGGAATGATTCCATTATTGTCATTGTTGATAAATTAACTAAGACTGCCCACTTTATTCCAATTAAGGAGACCTACGATCTTGTAGATGTTACACAGGTATTCATAAGTGAAATTGTTCATATTCATGGGTTCCCAAGAATCTTATCTTAGATAAAGATGGTTGATTCATGTTCAGATTTTAGACAAGTTTTTTGTTGGCCTTAGGAAGTCAGTTGAATTTAAGCACAACTTACCATCCAGAAACAAATGGCCAGAAAGAGAGAATGAATAAGATTATGGAATACATGCTTAGGATGTATGTTATGGATCAATAGACCCATTGGGAAAATCACTTACCCTTAGCATAATTTTCTTACAACAATAGTTACCACAACTCAATTTGTATTCCACCTTATAAAGCCTTATATGGGAGGCCAGGCATAACACCATTGAGTTAGGAAAGGTTAGAGGACAAAGTGATTGTAGGACTTGAGTTGATTTAGGATATGGAAGAGTGGGTGATTCATATTAAACAACGATTAAAGGAATCTTCTGATAGGTAAAAGAGTTATGTCGATGCACATAGGGTTGATAGAAACTATAAATTTAGGGATGCAATTTTCATATGAATCAATCCTAATAATATTATCATCGGGATTGGGAAGGGAACAAAGTTTTCACCCTGATTCATAAGTCACTTTGAAGTTATAGAGAAAGTTGCACCCATCGTGTATCATCTTCCACTTCCACCCCCTTTGCATAAAACTCATAATGTATTTCATGTATCTATTTTATGACACTATATAGCCAATGAGTCTCATAAACTAAAATGGAATGAACTATAGGTTTCGGATGAGGGGACCATCAGGGTTGAACCATATTATATATTGGACCATAGGGTTAGACAACTCAGGAACCATTTGGTGGACCAGGTTAAGGTCCAGTGGGATAAGTATACCCTAGGTTCTTCTACCTGGGAGGATGTAGAGATCATGCATCATGATTTTCCCACACTATTTTGGTGATTTTCCCTCACTATTTTAATGATAGCTCCCCTATTGTGTATGTAATGCCCTGTTTTGACCTTATTACATAAACTATCATTACGTGTTTGTATTTTCTTATTCTTGTGGAACTTCATCAGTTGATGACACTGCAGACATATGGATCTATTATTTTTCAGAAACTATATATATGTGTGTGATTTTAATATTATGAATTATGTTCATAATTTGATTATGTCTCTGGCATGAAAATTTAATAGATAAGGGTACATGGATATCGATTTAAAGTTTCGTGTTGAGTAAATTATTATGATGCCAGATGCATGATACAAATCATTACATTGTTCTTAGTGTTAACAAAATATGTATATATATGTCAATGACTGCATGACATTTTATTATGAGACTTACCTGTTAACCCAAAAAATCCCTCACTCAGTTCTACATGGCCTACACCACCCAAGGACACCCTTTCACGACCCTCATATCACTCCATTAGACCCCCACACCCTAAAAAAGGCTTAAGAATGAAAAAAAGGGCTTAAAAACCCAAAAAGGAGCCAAAATAACTCTCCTAGGGACTAAATCCCCCCAAAAGGGGCTAAAACCATAAAAAGGAGCTAAAGTTAGGGCGGAAGGGGATAAAAGCCCAAAAATGGGGCTAAAGCCTGGATCAAGGGCTTAAAACCCTAAAACCCCAAAAAAAGCTATAAAAGGAGGGTGGGTGGTCACTCTCAAACAACTCCTCTCTTGCATACTGTTATGCTGCTCGTGGATGCCTTGAGACTCTTTGCCCCTCAATCCACCCACATCCCTCTCCCCTCCACTCATCTTCCCCATTGAGCCATAGCTCCTCCATTACTGAGTGAAATAGGGAGGTGCTTCTTCCATCCAGGGCATGGTGGCCCATTTCACCAAAGGAGAGGTATAACCTAGTTTTATTTATGTGTTTTCTTTGATAGCTTAGTTGTTTTATGACCATTATTTGTTTGCAGGTTTGATCTTTAACATGTTTTACAGGTTTATTTTGATTTAATAGTTGTTTGCAGGTATCCAAGGAAAAGCCCTAACCGTGTTTGCAGAGGGGCTCATAACCATATTCTTTCTTGTTCTTTTCTTTCGGTCTATTCAGTTTTTCTTTCTGCATTTTCCACATGTAGGAACCTACCCTTCTGTCTTATAGATAGAAGGGAGCTATTCCTACCCTTGTAGCAAGGAGATGAGGTCTCTCTTTCAGGCCTCATAGGTGTGACCAGGTCACCCTTTCCCCCCAAAAAGGTGTGACTTCACTTAGAAAGATAGACCGCTTCTGTTTGTGAAATCTATGTGACCCCCTCACTTGTTTCTAGAAAAACGTTTGCGACCCTCTCGCCAAATTTGACCCAGAATGTGCGATCTGTCAATCAAAAGTTAATTTTCAATTTAATAGGACTGTCAGTGCAGCTTAGTCACCTCTGTCCAGCACAGTAGTTAAATTTTTGTTTCTGTTTCAATTTATTGTAATTGCATCAACAAACAAAGGGTAAATTAAAAACAAATTTTAATGGCTTAATGAATGTAGCTTAACTAAAATTAACATAAAATTAATAGTCTTGCTTACCCTTCCTCCTCTAGCCATTCATCACCCTCTGGGGTATTCTGGGATAAGACGAAGGGCATAGCTCATATAGTCCTAGGCCCTTCACTGAATATTGTTCTAAACCATTAAAAATGAATGACCTAGAAGGTAGAGGGGGTAGAGAAGGAGGGCTTCTCATGGTGCTAAGCATCCTTCCTATTGACCAAACTTGCATCTAGGAGGTGACCTATGGATCTATGAATGGGATTAGTCCCATTGTGTTGAGAGCCCATTACCTTCTCTTGGTTGAAGAGGAATATAGGTGTAAGGTAGTCACCTAGTTAGGCCATCAAACATTCAGGGTAAAAAATTGTATATGTTTACAAATTTCTGATTATTCACTGCTTGCATACACAATGATATGAACTCTACCACAATATGATGAATTCATAAACCATTTGCATCCACCAAATAATAGAAAGACAGAAAAACAAATTCACCATACCACGTAATCAACCCAACTCAGTTCATGACTCAGAGAGAGCCTTAAAATTTATCAATTTACACTAAGTTCAAACAATCGGCAGTCTTTGAGGACATATGTCCCTGACTGCTTCAACCATGGGAAGTACTTGGGCTCAACCTAGAAACTCATTGTGAGGAATACCACAGGAACCCCAAAGTAGCTGGCCGCTGAGAGGAATTGCCAAGCAAAATGGGCAACGACCCCCACTAATTGAGTAGAAATGCCTGGGAGGAAAAAGCCAAGTGTTGTCTTTTGGCAGTCTTGGTGGTCGATTGACCACCTACAGCCAATAGGAATCCATTGAAACTGGGGTCCAAAAATCATTCCCACTAGTTTGATAAACATCTAACACAATTTATCCCCCACGCTCTTCCTCACGCCTAAGAGGCAAACCACCACCATTTGGAACATTGAACCAACAACGTTGAAACCATTCTCAATAGCCTCTCACACCATCAGAAGGCCACATAGCCTCTAATTCAGATTCAGACCCATATCAGTCTGAACCAGACCTCCATACTACACCATTAAGCCCCATGGCTGGTGCAAATTCAGATCCATTTTTCAGCATAGCCATAGCTAGTGGACCCATGTCCACACCACAACCTGTCACCAACAACCCTGCAGGTGTCCCAAGCATAGTCATGCAAACTGTCATCAATCAGTTGCCACCACCTATAGTGACCAGCCAAGCTGGCCCATATGCAATGCACGGGGGTAGTGGACCTTCTACATACACTGCCCCTCTTACCACACAGGGGGGCAGCAGACCTTCCACTTACATTGCCCCTACTATCATACATTGGGGAAATGTTCCCTCCACTCACACTATCCCTCCCACCATACTTGGGGATATTGGCCCATCCACAATGGTGCCACCGCAAGTACCCCCAGCCGTGCAGATGCATTATGCACCTGCAAACCCCGCCACCATCGCTGCCCCATCTCACATCAACCTGGGGTCAAACCTACCTTTCATGGTTCATCTTAACCTGCCTAATTTGGCTAAGTTAACAAACGAACCCATCCGCCACCAAGATTTCTGGCCACCCATGCCAATCAAGATGCCATTAGACATTCCCAAGTTTGAAGGCAAAGCAGGGGAATGTACCCAAAACCACATCATGACATTCCATTTATGGTGTTCATCAAACAACATCATAGATGATTTCATCAGACTAAGGCTATTCCAATGCACCCTTACAGGTACTGTAGCCAAATGGTACATTGAGCTACCAAAAGCCAAGTACCCAGATTTTAGCTCCCTATATTTCATGTTCCTGTAGTATTTCCAACTCCCCATCAGATATGATGAAGGGATGGAGATCCTGCTATCCTACCATCAAAACACTGGGACGCATATAACCAACCACATCCATGAGTGGCGGTGACGTCGTAGCTTATGTAAAATCCAACTTGTCAATAGGATCTTTGTGGATTGGTTCCTCAAGACCTTGCTCCCACCCATAGCAAAGGACGTCGCATTCAAACGTCCCTAATATGAAGAGGAGGCCATACTGAAAGCCCGACAATTTGGCCTGATATACGCTCAGTCTAGATACATGTACACTGTCATCTCAGATGCTCCCCGTGCAGGCACCTCCTACCGCAATGCACCGGGGGAATCCCATGCTGTAGATGGTATCATAGGCTTGGTCTCCTAGCAGCCACGCCACCGTCTGACACCACCTATAGTTCCACCACAACCATGCAACACTGCTAGTGTTTCCTACCAAAACCAAACTCTATACTAAACAAGATTGATGTCCCAGTCTGGAGCCACAACCTCCTACGCAAAACCTGCGCCACCGCGACAAGCGCAGGCCATGGCTTGGCTGACAAAGTAGTACGTGGGGAAAATTCCCACATTTGTGGCACCACCACCCACCCAAATCTACTATGCACTGCTAGTGCAAGCAATTCAAGTTCCCGCCCCTGTTTCACCCGCTCTGTTGGGACAAGTGTTTGCACAAGAAAACTGTCCCAACCAGCCTGCCCCTAATAATCAACAAGGGCAAGCTAGAAATAATCAACCCTGGTACCAAGGAAATAATCAACCATATGGAGGTAGTCAACAACCAAACCCTCCCAATAATGTCGTGGCAAACCAGCCAGCTCAAAACCCCCCACGACCAAACGCACCAAGACACAATGCCTCGTTGAGCACAAACCAACAATGCACACTCTGTGAGGTATATGGGCACTACACATTCAAGTGTCCCCTCATGGGTTGCACTAAGCAAGTGATTCAAAATGAGGTCCAATAGGCCACCAACACTACCAACTAATCCCAACCCATCCTGGCACCTCAAGGGCCTCCTCCTATGGTGTTTCAAAACCCATTACCAGTCCAAGGATTGGTGGCAACCGCACTACCCCACCCAAAAAAGGCCTAGGGGAAAGAATGAAAAAGCTACTGCAGAACCTAGGAAAATCCCCCCTTGCTCTGTCTGCGAGCAACAGGTCCATCCAACCCAGAATTGCCCTGAAATTCCAATGATCCACGTGCACTTGGATGCCATGGATACAACCAAAAACCTCCCCATGGTTGAACTTCCAAGCGCACCAATAGTAAGAAACAAGTCACTGAGAACAAACCATGCTTGCACCCTTTGTGGACTATACGGACGCTATTCTCACCACTGTCAAGACTTTCCCAAGTTTCGAATGGCTTTAGCTAACCTTCGACAACATTCCCTTGAATCTAAGATCATTCTGATCGAAGAAGTCCATCCCCCACCTCCTTCTTCAGACACTATGTCCATTTACATGATGTCCAGTTCTATAGACCCTCTTGTCTCCACCATCACCGACGGTCCATTAGACCTATCTCTTTCATTGTTTCCAAGCCATAGCCGCAACCTCAGTTGCAACCTCGACCTCAGTTACCAAGGAAACAGTGGGGTTCATTCCCAATCAATATGATCCTTTTCCCTTTTATTTTCTTTTCTTTTTCCTACCATCCAGGATCATGAGTAAGTCTATCTTGGCAACCTACAATCTACATGATTTCACACTGGGAGATCCTGTGTGGTACTTTGAACCACCTACCCTACCTATAAGGCCCCAATATGTGTTGAATCATGTCCATCCAATTGAGATGATGTTGCACCTACCTCCAGGTCCATCAAAGACTCCTCCCGTCTCTAGGACTTCCCCTCTTCCTCCAATAGAGACTAGGGGCAAGGAATCCAAAGCCACAGCCAATACCATTTTCATAATATCTAGCACAATTTTCCCTTTTGCCTCGTCGACTGTGGAAGATCCACTTGATCTATCCTGGCACCACTTACGCGATGACGGAGATATATGTAAGGCCACCTTCGGTTTTACCCCATTCCCTTTAAACCATAGTGTGGAATCGGTTCTTCCCATAAAAGAATAGATTACGTCATCTCTCCTTTCCAATAACCTTCATCTCGACAAAGCGGCATACAACTTCATTGACTCTGATGGAGAAATCTTGGAGAACCCATGCAACGGGTTCTACCTCAAGAGATTTTACGCTTAAACATTAGCAATGAGTCGTTTCATTTTATTTTCTTGTTTTTCAACATTTTTTTTTAGCACAAGTCAGGGGCAGCACCATCAGCTGCTAATCCAAAGTCACCCGAAATCGGTTCGAGACACCTCTCACACCTCGGGGCTCAAATTTCCATCTCCTTATGAGACCATCGTCTCATGTTTAACAAATAAATTTCAAGACCACTTCCCACAAGTCACCTCGATTTACGAGCCACAACATGACAATACAAGTGTTTATGAACCTGTACTTGTATCACACTTCCTGACCGCTGCTCATGCGAGTTTTCGGGCCACCACCCATTAAGGAATGCCATTTTTACTTTTGTTTTGTATTTTAACACATAATTGTCTTCTTCATCCACTGCACCTTATGCAGACCTCTAGACCATTGTCCACAAAACGATTTATTTTTCTTGCACGTATTTGGCATATAAGTGCCCCTGGACTTGCACTCACATCACATGTAGTCAAGTCCATCCACTGCAACTCACACACGCTCCCCTGACCTCTATCCGAGAGACACCTCGGTTTGTGTGCCTCTACTGCATCAACTCGTGAGCCTCTGCTGCGATCTATCCCGTGCATGTATTGGTATGTTTGAGAGACTTTTGCTCCATCCATACTATGTGGATGACCTTTGGACCACTATCCACTGTCCTGACATGGGGCACCACCTGTGCCACTGAAATCAGTTGACCATATTGGAGTTTCGTTTAATCTCTTTTCTGACTCCTAAAAACAATGAAAAGATAGCTGAGCGCAGTTGCTTCCTTTCCCGCTCGCTAAAGCATAGGAAACGGTGTCTACATCGTCTCATTTACCTCCTTTTGTGGACTATGTAGACCATCAATTGAAAAATACCTCCTTAGCACACTCAAGCCAAGATCGTTCCCCTCTGCATACTTTTATGCTTTCTTGGGTAGAGGGGCTGCACTTTACAAAAAATCTCACCATGGGTTGTCATTAAGCTCTTTTCCAGCCTTCTCATGAAGAAAAGATTGCCTAGCAAACTTAGTTGCGTTCATGCTCATAAACGTATCTAAATGATCATCCAGTCAATATAGGTTTAACATTTTCTGGCCTTACTTGACTACCAATGGTAAAGAAGTCTCTCATAGGAGACTACCAACAAAAAAGAGCCCCCAATGGAGTCTTCTTTGTGCTTTCAGACTTTCTAAAATTGAAAGCACCATCGAGCATTTACTTTCTTGGGCTCACCAAAAATCCATGAGATCGTACCAGAATGGTGTCCCTAGACACCACCCCATAGAAAACAGTTTGGAAGCATTCCCACATTGGGTCACCTTTATTCAGAGTACTCTGCAATGTGTCTCCCTTGGATCCCACAATATCAAAAGTTTCCACCTCCTCGAAGTATTCCCCATTTGTAGTGACATTACTGGTATTACAGCTATGATCCCATTCCCATGAGTTAGTTTCATTTGTTTCCTACTTCGCCCTGCTGTCATACTCTAAAAAAAGGAAGTTTGAGTCTCCCACACTCCCCCTGTCCCTGTTCAACTCTTTCCCTTCCCCTACCCCCCCATTCAGTGGGTCAATCCACAGATTGTCTCACACCTTTCTTTTATCTCCCTCGTGCTTCTCGTCAAGGAAACATAATTGCCTTGACTAGGGGCAGGTCTCCCTCTGTTGAAGAAAACACACATATTCCGAAGGATAGACCTAGAGGTCCTTGTATCTTTGTTTCATTAACCTCATTTATGAGTTCCTTGGACCACTTGAGAGGAGTCCTTAGTGCCTCTCGGGATGGTTGTTTCTCACGTGCTCGACTCCAACTACATCATCACTATTATAGCTGATTTTACCACTCCAGGTGAATCACACTTGTATGGCCTTCCTCTCTCCCTCTGTAGACTCCTTAGACCCCTTGGACCATTTTTTGTCCTTTGATGTTTCCTTGACCATCCCTAAAAACATGTGAAAATCCATATACGCGACTTTTAAACCCCTAATCGCGTATATACGTGGGTTTGGCCACTAAAACCACATACATCAGGATGTGTACAAAATCCAAATCCTTTTGGAGTTTTCCTTGACATGGATCCAACTCACTTGACTCCTGGCCTTCCCTATGCCTTGAGATCGCTTGGATTCGACCTTTCATTACCCCTTTGAAAAGCTATATAAGGAACTCTATGGTACATTGAAGGCATATGAGAGAATTGAGAGAAAAGAAACTATAGTCCATTGTTGCCGGAACTTATGCTTGAGTCTGCATCCCTTTGTCCCTTGGAGCACTTTTGTGTTCTTCCCAAACTTTACTTTTGCTTGTGAGCTTTCTGTCAAGAGATGGAGGATTTAGGTGGTGGAGGCCCAAGTGGGGGATTCAGTTTCACTGATTCACACATGTGTCGACAGAGGTTGTATCCATTGTAATCTCTGATTTTATATAAATAGAAATATATTTTCATGTCCAATAATGTATGTTTGAATGAATATTTTATCCATGGGATGTTTTCAAATGCTTATACATTGTTGATTATATATGCTAGAATAGATCTAACACCATTATATATAGTATGCTTGTATTGTTTACTTGTTATTGAGGAAGCAATCTATCAATTGAAGCTGAAGTTGGAAAGCTCAACGGGGATCTACTTCAACCATCTGGAATAAGGTACGAGGTCTTATCCTTTAGTGTTAAATATTTAATATCTATTGCATATTGGAAAGGATTGATTTTTGGAGTCAAGCTGTTTGTTGTGGTACCCCAAGCCATAGGAATTTCTCTCCGTAACAGAAATGGCGACTCTGTTGGGGATGTTCCTTGTTTTTATTGGGGGTTTGTGGGCACAATGGGCTTGATATTCTTGACTTGCTCTCTGTTTCTCCCTATTTCTGTGTTGCATTTTATAGTATGTTCATCCATTGACACTCCCCTTTATTGGTTTGACCCTTGGCCTGCTTTTTACCACTGCCTTCTCTGTATACGCAGGTTTTTGGCCAAACGTCACGTACATACGTGGATTTTTGGCCAAAAGTCACGTATACACACAGGTTTTTGGCCAAAATCCACATATACACATAGGTTTTTGGCCAAAAGTCGTGTATATATGCAGCTTTTCTTTAAACAGTCGCATACATCCTCCCTTTTGGTGAGTTTGATGTTGTGGGAATTTGCTGGGTGGGTTGTGAGTGTGGTTGGGTCTTCCTTGGGTCTGATGTTGTCTATTGGATGCTTTTTTTGTGACTAGAGACCGCTTTTTCATTGATTTTTTTTAAAATTAGTTTTAGTCATTTATCCTTTTTGTTTTTCTATTAGTGCATTACTCTTTTTGTCTCGGTGTCTTGCTGGGCTTGTGTTTTATACTTGCTCCAGAGACTGAGAGTTTTAGATGACTTTTATTGCATTTTTCATTCTTTTATATTGAAAAATACAAAGTAGTTGCACTCTTAGTTGCATCTTAGATATGGATTAGAGGAGCTACTTGCATTGGATTGCTTGGATGAGAGTTGTGTTTAGGCTTTCATATAGGAAGGATTGCATTGGCATTTAGAAAGGAATGATTTTTTATGCATCTCATGTAGTGGCATACCCTATTTTTCATTTGACAAATATTGCACTTAGCATTGTTTGTTATGGTGTGCATATTTATTGCACTGCTTAGTCATAATGTCATTAGTTGCACGTCCATTTCCCTTTGAGTAATTACAACCAATTAAAATCAACGCATAATAAGATGAATTACACTCTTTTCTTTTATGGGGTGCACCAACAAGATTAGGTTTTAGGGTCTTGGAATAGTTCATTGTGAGTAAATTATCCAAGACCACTAAACAACAACATGTATGTGTCTATCCAAGTGAGTGCGTGAAATCCTTGGTATAACCAGTGTTTCTCAGGATCCTCCTCTCAAAAGGGAGTTAAGCATGAGGCAGTGTGAGCGGTTATTGATTGGGATGACCCCTAGTCATAACTGAGTAGCACCAGAGATATTTACAGGATTGTATTCGTATTTGGGGGCTCTTTTGAGAGTTTTTTTATTTGCTACCCTACCCATACGATCATTCCCTCCTGCAACTGTCCGTCTGAGCATTGATTATGTTGAGGTGACCTTAGTTGCCTTACCTAGGTTATCGAGGGGGTACTTTACAGGGGTTATTCTGCAAGTGTCCCGACCAGGTTGGTGTCAGACATCATAGTCGCTATATGCGTTGTAGCTGAGGGCCACTATAATTGGTTATGTACCTTCACTTGTAGTGTATGGGAGTTTTGAGCCTCTCCTAGGAGAGACATACCTGCTATATTTGGGAGCTTACATATCCTCCCCTTGGTTTGCTTGTATTTTGGCTGTAGATTTTCTTAGGAGTGAGCTCTTTGTGCGCTAGTTGGCCTTTGGGATTGTGGTTACTTGAGTATATTTATGCTCTCTTGAGTTCAAGTCCTTTGATTTTTGGCATGCCTAGTATCCTATCACTCATCCTTGGTCCTAGTACGGACCCTGGTGTCAGACATGGGGGCATCATAGCCCCTTACTGTGCTCGTAGTTTTGGGAATGGTCATATTCCACCCTCTACTCCATTTGTGGAGGATTTTTATTCCCTTTGCTTGGTCTTTACACCAGTGGTCACCCTCACAAGGGTGGTAGTGGATACGTGAACATTGGGTCTACACTTTACATTCCTTTTTATGGCCCATTGTCCACTGCACTATTTCCTTTGAATTTATTTGTTATGATCATTTCTCCCTATATCCTATACTTTGGATTCTTTATTGACTATTTTGGGTTGTTTTGGACTAATATGGTTGTCATGTAGGGTCTAGTTTTTGTACACTCTCTCCGAGTTTTTGACCCGTTCGTTCCTATCACAGGTATCATGTCTAAACTGGCATATATGTTAGGATTTCACAACTGCTTGCATTTTTCATGACCTTATGACTATTTCATTTTAATCTTAGGTACAAAACCATTCCATGGTATCACAGAACCTTCATGCTATTGTTAGAAGTGGTACTATGTGAATGGTAGAGCTTTCCTATACATGGGTGTCCTAGTTAGCTCCCCTTTGCATTTGGTACCCATGCTGTGAGTCCTACCTTAGGTCCAGGAGTCCCTTTTATTCCTGCCATGTCCTTGAGCAAGAGCTTCATACTCCTCTTAAACTTTATGCTGGTTGTTTCTTGGGACTCCCTTGTATATGTCAAGTTGTAATTGCATTATCATGAGCTTCTCTTGCCTCATTGAGCCTTATGCCGGATTCCCTGACTTTGAGTATCATCCATATAGCCTGATCTTGTCTCATGTCTAGCCATGCAGATCCATTTTATATATCCTTTACAGCTTGATTCCCTATTTTTACAGGGAGGGGACTTTCCCCAAGTGTCATTGTCCTACACATGTTTCCTTGCATTGAGCATAGGTATGTTCCACTACTTGGAACTAGTTTGTTTGCCCCTATGACACTCATCTCCTCCTATTCTGTAACTATAAAGCAGTTTTATTCTTTTTCAATATTTTTAAATATTTGAAAAAGTCCAAAAAAAAAAAACCAAAAGGCCAGACAAGGAAAGATGTTATCTTTGGCAGCTGTCGAGTCGTGTTGCCTTCAAACAGAGCACTGTATATCACATCCATTGGTTGGGTTTATAGTTTGACTTTAGGAGTTGTACTCATTTATATGACTTTATCTCCACTGATTGGTTAAGCTTCTAGTCCCAATGGAGCCTCTGTCGATGCCTCCCATGTTGCAGAGATGTCCCAGTTTCTATATCGAGTCTATGCTGCCTTTATTCAGTCACCATACACCATTATTCTCTTGTTCGAAGGAATTTGAAACCTGAGTAGGCCATTCCTCAATTATCTTGACTTTGCATGTCGGTCATTCCTAGTATAGTTACTAGTTCATGCACCTTATGATATAGTCCTTCCACATTATACAGCTTTGCTGAGTACCTCATGTTGGATGATGGGGGATACCTTAATTCCCTCCTTCCAGCATATTTCATCCCATCGACTTTATATCATTTATTCTGGGATTGGAATCTAGAGTCATTTTTAGTGCCTTGAGACTTGTAGTCATTAGTGGCAGGTTCTCTCGCCATCGAAAGTCTTTGGGAATACATCAATGTCCCCTGATCAATGGATCCTATCAAGTGTTTGACCTCAACACATTTATTCTCACTTGTTAGTTTTCACTCTACTACCTTGATTCCCATTTTCATTATCGATGGGTGATCTCGCATATGTTAACGGTATACATTAATGATCAGTAATCAGATGATGGACTACTATGTTCGACCTCAACAACTCTATTCACATAGTAGGACATGTACTCGTAGCGGTTTCTATAGAAGACCTTCGAAATTGGTGGCATCTCTTATATGATACCTCCTTGATCGTGCCAGCGTTCATGATATTTCAGCTCTCGTGACTTGATTCCAGTATATGTCAGACATTTCCAATTGTTATGGAGATCTTGATCCATTGTATATCTTTAGCCATTATGGAGATCATGATCCTTTGTATATCTTCATCATGGAGATTTTGATCTATGTATATTGTACGTGGCGATGACCACTTATGTGATATATTGTATCATGCCTATTCATGGCCATTGTACTCTTATGTATCTAGGACTACTATATGTATTCGTAGTTATGTGCAGATTTGTATCATTGTACTATGTTGATTGGGTAGCTGGTCTTCCATTTGGGATCCTTCATCACTCCACATCTGGGATGGACTTATAATGTATTTCAGGCATCATATGACCCCTCTGACCTCACACATTAGGGGGCATCTGTTATAGCTGATTTTACCACTCCAGGTGAATCACACTTGTATGGCCTTCTCCTGTCCCTCTGCAGACTCCTTAGACACCTTGGACCATTTTTTGTCCTTTGATGTTTCCTTGACCATCCCTAAAAACATGTGAAAATCCATATACGTGACTTTTAAACCCCTAATCACATATATACGTGGGTTTGGCCACTAAAACCACGTACATCAGTATGCGTACAAAATCCAAATCCTTTTGGAGTTTTCCTTGACATGGATCCAACTCACTTGACTCTTGGGCTTCCCTATGCCTTGAGATCGCTCAGATTCGACCTTTCATTACCCCTTTGAAAAGATATATAAGGAACTCTATGGTACATTGAAGGCATATGAGAGAATTGAGAGCAAAGAAACTATAGTCCATTGTTGCCGGAACTTATGATTGAGTCTACATCCCTTTGTCCCTTGGAGCACTTTTGTGTTCTTCCCAAGCTTTCCTTTTGCTTGTGAGATTGCTATCGAGAGATGGAGGATTGAGGTGGTGGAGGCCCAAGTGGGGGATTCAGTTTCTCTGATTCGCAAACGTGCCGACAGAGGTTGTATCCAATGTAATATTTGATTTTATATTAATAGAAATATATTTTCCTGTCCAACAATGTATGTTTGAATGAATATTTTATCCATGGGATGTTTTCAAATGCTTATACATTGTTGATTATATATGCTAGAATATATCTAACACCATTATATATAGTATGCTTGTTTTGTTTACTTGTTGTTGAGGAAGTAATCTATCAATTCAAGCTGAAGTTGGAAAGCTCAACAGGGATCTACTTCAACCATCTGGAATAAGGTACGAGGTCTGATCCTTTAGTGTTATATATTTAATTTCTATTGCATATTGGAAAGGATTGATTTATGGATTCAAGTTGTCTGTTTTGGTACCGCAAGCCATAGGAATTTCTCTCCATAACAATCGCACCGTTGAGATTCCTACAAGGTATTGGTTTGCATAGTATTTCGTCGAAGACCCCGGATGTCGCCTGACTCTAGCACATTGATGAGTCTACTCGAGGGACCTAAACAGGTTCATGTCCATTGTGATTTCCGGGTTGCGTTGGAGATAGTGTTTAGAATGTTAATGTAATTGTAAATTCGGAATGTATTCACTTGTATTTCTTATCTATTGTAACCCGATGTTTATTCCAGGATGTAATTGTGTCATGTCATGCCCCGATGTTCCTATCAGGAGGATATATAATGTAAACAAGTCATGTCAAGTCATTGTGGGTAACCCTCCTATTGTCTAAAGGTTAAAGTCACTGCAATTTCGGGGCACTAGGGTTATTAGAATCACCTAGTGAAGTTGGTCCTAGTAGGGTTTTAGTCATGTCAGGAATTAGTATAAATAGAGAGGTGACCTCTCTATTTATCACACACTCATCCACACTTAGTTTTAGTGCATAGCTGAGCAAGAGAAAGACACTGGGGCAAGGAAGAAAGAGGTTATTGTTGTCGAGAGATTATTTTACTATTTTTGGGTTTCACTTTGGTGTTGATTCTATCTCTAAGGAAGTTGCTGGGTTTCCTCCATTTATTGTTTCCCCGAGGAGAAAATTTGTCTTCATTGTCTCTTGTGTTTAATTTCTATGATTGTTGTTCTCTTAGTTAAAAGATCCTAATGATATGCTAGCTTAATGTTAAAAATCTAACATGGTATCAGAGCTAACCTGAGAAGAAGACACTACGCAGCAATGGGAACTAGGGCTTCCTATTTTTTGGATCTCTCTCCATAGATTTTCAGAAAAAGTAGGGTGGAATAACTCCCCTCCCTAGGGTGCATCTTTCTATTGAAGCATAATCCAATTCTGAGGTTTTTCAATTTTGGACCCGACACTACTGTCAAAAATTAGGGATTTTCACAAAAGTGGAATTTTTCAGTGAGCCCAGGCCTGGATTGATCTCCTCCCCAAAATCAAATTTAGGGATCAAATTCAAAGCATTTGGTTGGACATAACTTTGAAAAAGTAAAACCCTAATCTACTCCTGAACCAGCACTGCAAGATTTCAGCTCCAAATCTAGATCCGACATCTTGACCTGGTAAGATCTAAATCTTTTGTATTTCCATTTAAGGTTCTCAGTTAAGATGTCTCAGCATACCAAGCTTGATGAAAAGCTTGAGGGAGATGATAACTTCTGAGCCTAGAAGTATAGGATATCCCTGGTCATGGAAGAAAATGATTTGGACTCCTATATCCATGAGGAGGTTCCAGTCCTAGAAGGAGATGAGGCCAAGGCCTTACATAAGAAGAAGTTGGTTATGTCAAAGAGTATCATTGCAGATTCTATCAATGATCACCTCATTCCATAGGTGTCCTCCCTAAAGACACCTAAATCCATGTTTGATGACCTAACCAAACTATTTGAAGGGAAGAACATCAATCGGAAGATGACTCTAAGGAACCAGTTGAAGAATTTCAAGATCCAAATTGAGGAGACCATACAGTCATTCTTCGCAAGGGTCTCCTAGATCAAAGAACAACTAGAAGCTGTAGATGAAGAAGTGGAGAATGTAGAAATTGTGATGACAACATTGAATGGCTTCCCTAGGTAATGGGATTCTTTCATCCAAGGAATCTATGCTAGAAAGAATTTGGTCAAGTTCAGCAGACTGTGGGAAGAATGTTCACAAGAAGAAGCTTGGATAGCAGCTTGAGAAGAAAAGATGGGAAGTGAAGATCAAGCTCTCATAGTACACTCCAAGAAATAAAGAAGGGAAAAGCATCATCACCAAGGTAAGCATTCTCATCAGAAAGGTTCATCCAAACTCAAATGTTATACATGCGATGAAATAGGACACTTTGCTAGAAACTGTCCCATGAATAAGAATGGATCCAAGAAGAAGAGGAACTCCAAAAGAAAACATCACTCTCACACTGCTCAGGATGATGATCCTCCAAGGAAGAGAGTAAAACAATAAAGTCAAGACTCTTTAAGTGAAGATGAATATGTTCTGATTTTTGCTCTCACGGGAATTGTCACTCATGGAAGCAATGATTGGCTTATTCACATCCGGGCTTCCAAACACATGACAGGTTTCAAGGAATCCTTTAAGAAACTATCTGAACATAATTCACCCCATAAGGTGGAACTCGGGGATGACTACCAATATCCCAGAAAAGGTAGTGGTGAATCCTGCTACAAGCTAGACTTTGGAAAGTCTATGAAAATGAAGGATGTCTTGTTTGTACCAGGATTAAAGAAGAATATTCTATCCATATTGACACTGGATGTAAAAGGTATGAGGGTTGCATTTGTAGATGGCCAAGTCCTCATGTATCCAAGAGGAAAGACTATTGATGATGCAATAGTGATTGGAGAACAAGAAGGAGGTTTATACAAGTTGAAGGGCCATTCAGAACAAGCTATGGTCCATGACACAGTAGAGCCAAATGAAATTTGGCACAAAAGGCTTGCACATGTGCATTATAGAGAAATACCACTTGCAAGCAAAGCTATTGAAGGTCTTCCATAAATTCAAGAAAAACATGAAGGGATCTGCAAAGGATGTGTGAAAGGAAAGAATACAAAGAAGACATTTCCAAGTAGTGAAAGCAAAACAAAAGGAATCTTGGAAATCATCCACTCCGATGTATGCAGACCAATGCCATAAAGTTCACTAAGTGGGTATGTATACTATGTTTATTTCATTAATGAATTTTCTAGGAAGACATGGATTTACTTCATGAAGAACAAAGATGAATTTTTCAGCAAGTTCAAGGAATTCAAAGCCTTGATCGAGAACCACACAGAAAATAAGATCAAGACCTTTCAATTAGATAATGGCGGAGAATTCACATCAAATGAATTTAAAGACTTATGCAAAGAATCAGGGATTAAGAGGGAGTTGTCCACTCCTTACAATACACAATAGAATGGGGTTGCAGAAAGGAAGAATAGAACTATCATGGAAGCTGCAAGAGCAATGCTTCATGATTAGTATCTTCCTATGCATCTATGGGCAGAAGCTACTAGAACAACGGTGTATGTACAGAACCGTACTCCACATAGAGTACTTGAGAACAAGACTCCGGAAGAAGTCTTCTTCGGCAAGAAACCAGAAGTCAGCCATCTCAGAATATTCGGTTTTCCAGTGTACATACACATTCGAAAATAGAAGAGAACAAAACTAGATCCTTCAGGAAAGAAGGGTATAATTGTGGGATACTCTGAAAGCTCGAAGGCTTACAGAATATACTTCCCAGGATACAAGAAGATTGACATCAGCAGGGATGTAACATTTGATGAAGACACAGCTTACAACAAATCCGGAAGGAGACCTACTGAAGATACTGAAGAAGCAGAAGCACCCAGAATTCATGATACAACCATGAATGAATAAATTCAAGAAGAAGATCGAGAATTTGAAGAACCAAAAAGACTTGTAGATCCACCTCAAGAGAATAATCCTCACAAGAGGAAACCTGCTTGGGTACGAGAAATTATCCAAGGTGCAGAAAGAAAGAGAACCAGATCTTGCTCTGGATATCTAGCCTTACTATGTGACTTTATCAATGAAGAACCTTCCAGTTATGAAGAAGCAATAGAACGAAAAGAATGGAAGGATGCTATGACCAAAGAATATCAATCAATCATGAATAACAATGTTTGGGATGTTGTCCCAAGACTAGAAGGGAAGTCAATTGTAACTTCCAAATGGATCTACAAGATCAAGCATATTGCAGATGGTAGCATAGAGAAATATAAGGAAATATTTTTGGCTCATGGCTTCTCATAGAAGGAAGGAATAGATTATGAAGAAACCTTTGCTCCTATAGCTAGATACACTTCCATTAGATCGGTACTTGCTTTGGCTGCAATAATGAAATGGAAGATACACCAAATGGATGTCAAGACTACTTTCTTGAATGGTGTACTGGAAGAGGAAGTGTATGTAGAAAAACCACTCGGTTTTCAGACACATGACAGGTAGCCTCATGTGTGTAGATTGAATAAATCCTTGTATGGTTTAAAATAGGCACCCAGGACATGGTACGACAAAATTGACAGCTTTCTATCTAGTTTGGGCTTTACCAAGGGTAAAGCAGATTTCAACCTTTACTACAAGCTTGAAGATGGAAACCCAGTGATGCTTCTACTATATGTAGATGATCTGTTTATAACAGGTATGGATGGGTTGATTGCTGATACGAAGAGAAATCTTGCTACTGAGTTTTAAATGAAGGACTTGGGTAGGATGCATTATTTTCTAGGCATGGAGGTGTGGCAGAATGTGGATGGAATATCCCTCGGACAAGGGAAGTATGCAATAGAGATCCTGAAGAGGTTTGGGATGATGGACTGCAAGGCCATGACCACACCTATGGCATTGAACCTAAAGCTATTGAGTGATGCTTCATTAAAGACGGTTGATGATATGATGTATGGTCAGATGATTGGGTCCTTGATGTACCTGGCGAACATGCGACCAGATATTTGCTTTGCTATGAACACCTTGAGCCAGTTCTTGACAAATCGAGACATGTTCACTTGATTGCTACAAAGCATATTCTAAGGTACCTGAGGGGTACAATTAATTATGGGTTCAAGTATGAGGTGAATCAGAAGATTAACCTAGAGGGTTATGTTGATTCAGATTGGGCAGGCAGTGCCATCGATAGGAAGAGCACTTTAGGTTGTTGCTTTAGTATGGGATCAGGTGTGATCTCTTAGTTTAGCAGGAAGCAATCCTGTGTGGCACTGAGTATAGGTGAAACAGAGTATGCCTTAGCTTGTTCAGCTAGTTGTGAGGCAGTATGGCTGCGGAAGTTACTGTCTGATTTATTGGATCTCCAGATGGATGCTACTTGTATACATTGTGACAACCAAAGTTGTGTGAAGTTGTCAGAGAATCCGGTGTTCCATGACAAGTCGAAGCATATAGAGATCAAGTATCACTATATTAGGGATATGGTGCAGAGGGGAGTAGTGAAGCTTCAGTATGTTGTGACGGAGGAACAAATAGCTGATGTATTGACGAAGCCATTGGCTAGGGTGAAGTTCGAGTACTTTAGGGAGAAGCTTGGTGTTCTCCAGATCAAGGTTTCCTCCAAGGGGAAGTGATGAGACCCATAGCCATTCTGACATGGTGAGAGGATTGGTTCCTTCCATGGTCAAATGTAAGGGCTGATCCATTCTATCATGGTGAGAGGATTGGTTCCTTCCATGCCATATATGAGTGTTGAATTCGTGAGCCATTCTGACGAGTAGGTCAGATGTAAGGGCTGAGACATTCTGTCCTGGTGGGGATTGGTTCCTCCCATGTTAGATATGAGTGTTGAGCCATTATGATGTGACTGTAGCTGTAGTGAGGATTTCTCCTCACTGCAAGAGTAGGAATGGCTCCCTTGTGCCTATAGGGCACAAGGGTAGGTTCCTATTGTTGGAAAATAGGAAAAGATGAAATGGAAATGCAAGTAAATAGATCAGTAAATTAAACTAAGCTAATCTAGTGACACAAAACTAAAACTAGACTAAACTATGAGCTAATAATAGAAAAGAAAGAGGGAGATGAAGCCCTTGTGAACCCCTCTATAGAAAATGGGTTAGGGTTCCACCTCCTTAAACCCTACAAGAAAACCTAAGATATTATGGAAAACCTGTAAAACAATGTCAATAATAAAACCTGCAACTAGAAAACAAGGTTAGAAATCAAAAAAAACTAAACAAACATGTAAAGAAACATTATACCTCTCTTGGGTGGAAATGGGCCACCATGCCCTAGATCATGGGAGCACCTCTCTTGGTTGGGTAGCAATGGCTCAATGGGATGGAGATGGAGGAGAGGGAGTGTGGGTGGTTTGAGAGGCAAAGGTCTCAAAGCATCCATGGGCAGCATAACAATAGAGAAGGGAGGAGTGCCTTGAGAGTGACCCCCCACCCTCCTTTTATAGTTTTTTCAAGGGATTTTAGGGTTTTAAGCCCTTGGTCAGGGATTAAGCCCCTTGCGCCCTAACTTTAGCCCCTTTTAGGGTTTTAGCCCCCTTTTGAGGGCTTTAGCTCCTAGGGGGCTATTTTGGGCTCTTTTTTGGGGTTTTTAGCCCTTTTCTTCATCCTTGGGCTCTTTTAGAGGTGTGGGGGTCTAATGGAAGGTCTGATGAAGTGATATGGGGGTTGTGAGATGATGTCCTTGGGTGGTGTAGGTCATAGAGAGCTATGTGGGGGATTTTTGGGTTAACAATAGGATTGGTTCCTACATGATCAGAAGTAAGCATTGAATTCCATTCTTCAAATGGAGGCACCTGGTTAGTTACCAGGTAGCTCAGTCTAGGACTGGGGGCCATTCTGATATGACTGTAGGATTGGTTCCTACTTGATCAGATGTGAGTGCATGCCCTTCTGAACATGCATGTTGGATTGGTTCCTCACATGTGTCGGATGTAAGTGCAGAGCCTTTTCGAACATGCATGTTGGATTGGTTCCTTGCATGTGTCGGATGTAAGTGCAGAGCCTTTTCGAACATGCATGTTGGATTGGTTCCTCGCATGTGTCGGATGTAAGTGCAAAGCCTTTTCGAACATGCATGTTGGATTTGTTCCTCACATGTGTCGAATGTAAGTGTAGAGCCTTTTTGAACATGTATGTTGTATTGGTTCCTCGCATGTGTCAAATATAAGTGCTAAGCCTTTTTGAACATGCATGTTGGATTGGTTCCTCTCATGTGTCAAATGTGAGTGCTGGGCCTTTCTGATAGGGTTGTGGGATTGGTTCCCACATGGTCAGATGTGAGTGTTGGGCATGCCTTTCTGATATGATTATAGGATTGGTTCTTATATGATCAGATATAAGTGTTGGGCGGGCCATTCTGACTTAGGGTCAGATATAAGCGCTAAAGAATACCTACATGGAGGCTAGGCCTACAACCAACATGAAAAAGGGATGGCTCTGTAGAAATTCCTATGACAAGAAGAATCATGAGATAGAACCTGTGAATATTTAGTGTTGATGATCCAGATCGAGGGAAGATCAAGATCCAGAGATGATCCAGATCGAGGGAAGATTCAGATCCAATGATGATGATCCAGATCGAGTGATGATCCAGATTCGAAGATGAAGATGACATGAAGATGAAGATGACTTGAAGATGAAGATGACTTGAAGATGCAGATAATGAGATGATCCAGAGAAGAAGACCAGTGATGAAAATTGTGTCGAGAGAATACCTTCCTAGTTAAGAGGGAGTGTTAATGTAATTGTAACTTTAAAATGTATTCACTTGTATTTATTATCTATTGTAACCCGATGTTTATTCCGGGATTTACTTGTGTCATGTCATGCCCCGATGTTCCTATTGGGAGGATTTATAATGTAAACAAGTCATGTCAAGTCATTGTGGGTAACCCTCCTATTTTCTAAGGGTTAAAGTCCTCACAGTTCTGGGGCACTAGGGTTATTAGACTCACCTATTGAAGTTGGCCCTAGTAGGGTTTTAGTCATGTCAAGAATTAGTATAAATAGAGAGGTGAACTCTCTATTTATCACACACTCATCCACACTTAGTTGTAGCACATAGCTGAGGAAGAGAAAGACACTGACGTAAGGAAGAAATATGTTACTGCTGTTGGGAGATTATCTTACTGTTTTTGGGTTTCACTTTGGTGCTAATTCTATCTTTGAGGAATTTGTGAGGTTTTCTCCATTTATGGTTTCCTCGAGGAAAAAAACTGTGTTCATTGTCTCTTGTGTTTGATTTCTATGCTTGTTGTTCTCTCAGTTAAAAGATCCTAATGATATGCTAGCTTAATGTTAAAAATCTAACACAGAAGCCCCATCAGTGTACAACAGAGACTCCAACTCTCCATTAGTGAGTCCATATAGCTATGTACTGTTCCAGATCTAGCAGCCTATCAGCCATGAAGATATAGAATTCCATGAGAATGCCATGGGTCCAATGTAGTAGTCCTTCAGATCAGCATTCTATTCAGCCTCACATTGAGGCAATCATTATTGTACCATCAGTTGTATATGATTGGCTCTTGTATTATAAAGCATAGATCAGATTATTCTTTTGACATTGTTACAAGCATGAATATTCCCACCTCATCCATATACATGTCACACATTATTTGTATCACACCCAATGATGGGAACCATATTAATACAAAAACTAAAAGCCACCATGCCCCAGCCCCAGAAGCATCACCTCTCTGCAGCAAATCCTATGATGTCCATTGGCCATATGATGAGATCCTGCCCTCACACATTAGGGGGCAATTTGTTAACCCAAAAAATCCCTCACTCAGCTCTACATGGCCTACACCACCCAAGGACACTCTTTCACGACCCTCATATCACTCCATTAGACCCCCACACCCTCAAAAAAGCTTAAGAATGAAGAAAAGGGCTTAAAACCCCCAAAAAGGAGCCTAAATAACTCTCCCAGGGGCTAAAACCCTAAAAGGAGCTAAAGTTAGGGTGAAAGGGGATAAAAGCCCCAAAAAGGGGCTAAAGCCCAGACCAAGGGCTTAAAACCCTAAAACCCCCAAAAAAGCTATAAAAGGAGGGTGGGGGGTCACTCTCAAACAACTCCTCTCTTGCATACTGTTATGCTCCCCGTGGATTCCTTGAGACTCTTTGCTTCTCAAGCCACCCGCATCCCTCTCCCTCCCACTCATCTTCACCATTGAGCCATAGATCCTCCATTATTGAGTGAGATAGGGAGGTGCTTCTTCCATCCAGGGAATGGTGGCCCATTTCACCAAAGGAGAGGTATAACCTAGTTTTATTTATGTGTTTTCTTTGATATCTTAGTTGTTTTCTGACCATTATTTGTTTGCAAGTTTGATCTCTAACATGTTTTATAGGTTTATTTCGATTTAATAGTTGTTTGCAGGTATCCGAGGCGAAGCCCTAACCTTGTTTGCAAAGGGGCTCATGGCCATATTCATTCTTGTTCTTTGCTTTCTATCTGTTTCATTTTTCTTTCTACATTTTCCACATGCAGGAACCTACCTTTCTATCCTATAGATAGAAGGGAGCTATTCCTACCCTTGTAGCAAGGATAAATCCCTGCTACATTACTGATAGGTTTAGAAGAGTTGAGGGATAGTTGACACCTACAAAATGAAAGTACCTCGACATTATGGTTTCCAAAAGAAATATGGTATGTGAATGAATCATTATTGTTGTGTATTATTATTGGTTTATTATCATAATGTGTGGGATGGTGTAGGGTTTTAGGAAACCCCAACTTCCCAAATTTGTTATTCAATAAAAAAACTGAGTACGACAGTTGCAATGCAGTCACTATGTCGATGTAGACATATTCCCTTGTTCCAATGGGGGGGTGGAGGAATTACCCATCGTTTATCCCCTGCATCCATATTCATGGGAGGGATATGATATGACACACTCCCCAAGGTGTATGATAATGACTAATAGGTGTCTATTTGGGAAGCTTGGTCAATGTAGTTGACACTTCTGCTTATAGGTTCTAACTGGAGTCAGGTCATGTAGTTGATTCTCTAAGGTCACAAGGACTTGAACGAGGACCGACTTAGTCGATCAGCCGACTAAGTCGAGAGACCGACTACGTTGGTCGACTGAGTAAACAGTATTTAGTCTGTTAACTAATAGTCGTGTCGGTTCGGTGAACCGACAGGTAGTTATGATTGTAACTGTTTGTAACATGTATATTAGGCTGTTGAGCCACACAAGAACGTAGTTCAGTTCTGGGTTTGATAAAGTTGTCGGATATCGACTTCCTCATCAATTGGTTCGACCCAGGGTTGGCCTTGGGAGGGGTTAATAGGTACTATGACCTTCTGACCATTTCCTTTAATTTTGATACGTTCTTTATCTAGAGAGATAGAGGCTTTCATCTTTCGACCCCAAGGTCAATCTACAAGGGCTGGGAAGGAGCTATCTCCTTCCTTTGGGTCAATGATTTCGAAATCAACCTTAGTCGATATGCCTTTAATGGTTGTGTCTACATTTTTCCAAACCCCAATGGTTTCAATAAGGCCCTGGTCGGCTAGTTTCAGGTAAATGCCTGACTCATAGAGTCGAGGTCGTCCCATCCTTTCCCCGGTATCCCGGGTCATTATATTTACCTGAGACCCAAAATCAAGCACCACTTGCCGGACATGGAACCCTTCGATTTCCAGGTCGACAAGAGGATCGACATCGTTTTTGTCTTTTTGATTTAAACTACAGATATTCTTCGTTTGTTTCTCAGAGTTAGTGCTTTTGATTTGATGCAATAAATCAATGAACTGACCGACAGATTTATCTGTTTGGATGAGATGGGTTAGATGCTGGGTCGAGTCGTGTCGACTGTGACTAAGGTCTTCGTGCTGTGCAAGTTTTGAAAATAGGTTTGTGGCTTCCTGATATGTGTGTTGTGCCATGCAAGGGTCAGGGTATGTGTTTGCGTGTGTGATCTTACTAATCTGAGGATTGGCAGGCCCAGTTTTAGTGCCTTGTCGGGTGACGATGTGCAAATTCTTAGTAGTTATGACATCATTCTTCTGGACACAAGACAAGACATTAACATTCTTTTTATTACTATTTTTTTCCAACATTGTAGGGAAATCCTCCAAGGAGTGATCGCCTACCCCACAATGTGTACAAAATTTCAGATCAGTCCTGTCCTTGTACGGACAGTCAGCACATCTGTGCCCTTCTTTGTAACAAATAAAACATTGAGTAGGTCGATGACTTCGTATTTCTCGACTTCCAACGAATCGACCTGTTCTTCCAAACCCCGGTCGTCGATTGTCATTTCGACGGTCGTAGCGTCGGCCCTCGTTTCGTTGTCCATTCTGATTATTGTTATTGTTCTGCTCTGTGTTTTGTGCTACAGCAGTAGTCTGGTAGACGGCCTGGTAGTTTTGTCTATTTTTGAGGTTGAGATGGTAGTCGGCCGTGTTGTGATTTGCAGTTTCGCATATGGCACACCAGGAGGCTTTGCCATTCTTCATATTGTAAGGACATTCAGCGGTGGAATGGTCTCCTCGTTCCTGGCAGATGTCACAAAATGCTTTTGTCTGTACAAAACGGACATCCTGTCGACTGAATTGCTGTCGACAGTTATCCTTTGTATGTCCGGCTGTTGAACAGCTAGTACACCAGATGTCTTGGTTCTTAAGTGTGAGCTCTTTCAAGGAATTATGCATATTCTCTAGCTGTTCTTCCATGCGGTGGTCGGTCGGGCAGGCAGGTATGTCTTCATCCATCTCAACCTGCAAAGC